>JAFJYI010000130.1:1800000-2106501 GCA_019022655.1 Acacia acuminata
GGCAGATGTATCAACAATAATGAAACATGCCAATGTTATTGGAGTTGTCCTACTCCTCCCTCCTATTAGCAACACATACATTCTTGCTTACATAGCAAATTAAAAGGATTTATTTGGTTCCATGTGAATTCAAATAAATAAATAAACTATTATCATTATTATCCTTATCCATGTTCATATATTATTATTATTATTATTATTATTATTAGGGTTAAGTAGTAAATTTGCTCTGAAAGTTTTCGCTAAGGAGTAGTGTTGCTCTGAAAGTTTTTCTTGTCTTGAGTATGTTTGGTTGGGGGAGGGGAGGGGAGAGAAAATGTACTAATAGTATTAAAATGAGAGGAGAGAAAATTTATTTGTGGTGGGGCCCACAAAAAATTTTCTCCCCAATTTTTTAATATTTTCCCTCCATTAACGGATGGGCAAATTTGCTACCTTTTTCATACTTCCGGGCTTAATTTGGTACATTTTTCATACTTCTCGGGGCAAATTTGGTACCAAAAAAACTTCCGGGAACAATAACCCCCTTTCTATGCTAGGACGCCTTTGGCAAAAAACTTCCATGGAAAATTAGACCTTTAACCCTTAATTTTATAGAACTACAAATTTTCTATTGCCATGTGATATGGACTATGAAACTATGTCGTTAATGACATTGTCTTGTTAGACTTATTTTCAAGAAGGGAGGACTGGAGAAGATCGCCTGAGAAGAGAGGAAAAGAGAACTGCACAAATGACAATGATATCCTTTGATTATTTCCTTTTACCCTATCAATCTTCCCTTTTCCCTCAAATTGTAACGGGGTTCAATAGGTGAGTCAAAATCTTAGGGACCGAGTCGAACAGAGTCAAAGTTGATGGACTAATCATAAATGAGTTAGAAGTTGAAAGAGTAAACGATTAATTTTCCCTTAATGGGTCATAAGCCCTATTTTCATGAGAGATTTTAAGGGAACAAAAGAGAAATTCATTATTAAAGTTATTTGGTGGCCTAGAAAGACTGAGAAATCATTATCAAATATTATTTTGGGAATTTAGAAGATTTAAGAAGAGGTTTTTTTTATTTGATTTGATTTCAGAAGAGGTTTAATTCTTGTTTTGTGATTAGTAAAAGGTTAAGATAACTGAGCTTTCATCATTAGAATTTGTGGTATTACTTGTTTCACATGTGTACTATAACTTAACATATTACCTGACAAAAATCTGTAATGGAATTGATGGAGTTTATACTTGGTAGCAATTTTTTGCCTTTTGATCAAGGTATATCCCCAAACACTCTATTACGGATTCAGGCATATAGAACTCTTAATAAATAATGGTTACAACAAATAGATGTCATGTATGTCGAGATGGAGATTGTATAAGAATATATAATGCTTAAAAGTAACAAGTTAATTATGCGCACCGCTAGTATTGCAAGGCGGAATTTATGAAAAAACAAAAATAATGGTTGTGGTTAATAACCATCATTTATTTAATGATAAAAATAATAGCTCTTTTGAAATGACTGTCATGTAATACTTACAAACGATATATCATCTAACCTCTTATATTAGCGAACACTACTATAGATTCGAGCATATATAACACTTAATATATAACAGTCATAGCGAATAAATGTCATGTATGTCGGGCAGGGATTATGTAAGAATATATATAACGCTTAAAATTAATGGTTAATTAGGTGTATCGTCATATATTGCAAGGTAGAATTCATGAAAAACACAAAAAAAAAAAAAAAAAAAAAGGTTATAGTTCATAGCCATCACTTATGTAGTGACAAAAATGATAGTTTCTAACACTGACAAATAATTTGTCTTCCAACTTCTAATATCAATGAAGACAAAAACATAATGGTCTTAAGAAATAACCATCATTTAGCATTTTCATAACCATTCGTAGCATAATCAGGTAAGTCGTAACCATTTGTAACATTTGTTAGATCTCTATTTAAACTCACATATTCTTTGTGATTCTTACTATACTTTTTCTTTATTAGCATCTTCCTTCTCTCCTTCATTTTATTATGATCCCGGTAGCTCCTCCTATGCCACCACTACCTCATTTTCCTCCTCCACCTCCTCCTAAAATGGAGGCTTTTATGTAGTTGTTGGCAGTGCCTTGACCACCACACAAGGCATCTCGTGGCATATACCAACAATTTGAATAGGAAGTTGAACCTCATACTTCATCACAATAAGGTTAAATATAAGTTGCGGTTAAACCCTTGATCTCCTTCCTTCGATGATGAGAATGAGGATGACAGTAGTGATGATATTTGAATACCACTATTGTATTTTTAAATATTTAAAAAATAAGTTAAAAAAAAACTATATACTTCATGATCATTAATTAATAACCATAAAGTATTCTTGTAACGTGGTTACAAATAACACCACATACTTAATGTAACATCCTAATTTTTGTAATGAGGATTAATTATAATTAAAAAAGAATTAATTGTGATAACTGAATTTATCTTGTAATTATTAAAATAAAAGGAGTTTATTTAAAATATGATTATAAGCATAAAAAATAGAAACTTAAAGGAATAATAATAAAATAAAAAATATTTCTACAAAAAGAATGGATTTGAATAACTAAAGTTTAAAAAGAAAAAAAAGGCCTGGAAATTGAGAAAATATGGCCCATATGAAAATATCACATCCCCAAACGGTCATGTCAACAGTGAAGAGAGAGAGAGAGAGAGAGAGTGCGAAAACTTCATCTTTTTCCCGACGACATTTTCAGCCATTTTTCAGTTTGGTTTGCTCCTTCTTAGATAATTTTGATTGATAGAATCACTTCTACTCATAAAACCCCCTTCATACTGTTCTATATAATTTTCTCTTTCTTATGATGGTATTTTTTTCAATTGATTATAGAGTATTTTTGGATTAGAGATTAAGGAATTTTTTGAGTTTCGTTGATGATTATAGCAATATGAAGAATGATTAATAATTAATTTTAATCCGTTTACTTTTGTTATTTAGTTGGTATGAGATTATATAATTAATTTTGTTTATAATCAGTATATAAATAATTCTAGATTGGACATTCTTAATCAGTTAAATTTGGGTTAAATAGTTTATTTGGATTATTGGACGTGTTCTTAAAGTTTTAATTCGCTTAGATTTTTTTTTTTTAAAAATTAAAGTGAAGATTTATAATTTAACAATTTTTTGTCTAAACTTTAAATTTGGGATTTTATGTAATGGAATAAAATTTATGCTAATCAATTATTTAAATGAGTTGTTGGGTTAAGAAAAAATATTTGAACTATTGTTAAAATAAAATACTGAGATTTTAGTGTGAAATTGGAATTTTGAGTAATTAATTCTAAACTTTAAATTTATAGAATTAAGTTAATTGTTCTAATAACTCGAGCTATTAATGTGTAGTAAATTGATTGTTGTAGATTGATTATGGCTTGTGTTTGAGTTTGTGGATTAAGATCATTGTGGTAATACTTTACTTTGACAAGAGGCAACAACTTTCCTCTTGTTGGGCATGCTTGTATGATCTTTGCGAGTGATTTTTAATTTGGGTAAAGGTGCAAAAATGCACATGTACTTTTTCTCGGAAATGTCAACATCATATCTTTTTTGGGTGTAAAAGTACCCATGTGGTTATAAAATAGGTGCAAAAGTCACACCACGCTTAAATCTTGTCTGACGGTGTTAAATCTAGGTTAACGGTGTTAATTTTGGAAGTGGGGCCCACACTATAATTCTGAAAAATACCAAAATGCCCTCTAGAATCACATTCCAAGCTTCTAATTCTTCGATCCGGTCTATCGCTCTGAACAAGTTCATCCTTCCATCACCATCCCTTCCATCATTGCAAACTACATCAACGTTAAGACCCACGAACAAGTCATAAAAAATACCAAAAATTATGGAATCATATTGAAGCCCTGTCCTCAATATATCAATAGAAATCGACAAATATGTTAATATATGGAGAAGCCAATCGCTTCATTTCCAAAAGCTCGAAGCCATGTCTGGGAATTTTGCCTCCAGAGATTATGTTAGAAATTCTTCAGAGATTACCCCCAAAGTCTCTTGTAAGATTCACCTCTGTCTGCAAATATTGGATTTCCCTTATTAAAGATCACTCTTTCATATTTGATCACCTCAACCGTACTGTTCAACCCAGAAAAACCCATAAATCTAAGGTATTGGAGTAGAGCCGGGAAATCGTGCTGAGCCTGTCGGGCCGGCTCGTTTAAGCCCTGGCCCTGTAGGACTCGGGCTTAAAAAATCAGCTAGAATTTTGAATTTGGCCCTGTAGGGCCAGCCCGTTAGGCTCGTTTCACTGTAGCATTTTTTTTTTTTACTTGGCCTTTATCTATGTATGAATAGTCAAACAAAACTTGGAAGATATTTGTTAGAAACTACATAAAGCACACATGCTGTACTTAAACTAAACAATATGACTTGGAATGACATGATAATAAATGCTTGGATTCCATGGTTAATTTATTAATAAAAGCTATAGGGAAAGTAAAAATTCACAAAGATTAATTTGCAAGTCTCTACTTCAACTATGGATAATGGTTTGTTTTTTGTTACGAATTAATGAATGTGTTTATTTGTTGGATGATTTGTATTGTTTAGATATTAATGTTGATAATATTTATTTGATAGATTAGAACTTTGATGGTTGCAATTTACTAATTATATTTCTCTCTGAAAAAAATCGGAAGAAAAATAGTTAAAAATTTGGAATAATGATTTCCAGGCCCGGCCCTGGTACTATCGGGCTGGGCTTTGAAAAACAGACGTTTTCCTTATCCTAGGCCCTGTCGGGCCGAGCCGGCCCTGATTCCCAGCTCTAAATTGGAGGGATTATCTCAACAAATCTAAGATATTATTATCCTATTTCTCCCTTCCCTCCTTCACTTGCTTGTTCGTTCCAAGAGGGATCAACGTTTTCGTTTAAAGAAACAGAAATCAACAACCCCAATCGGTGTTGTCCGGAAAGCTTCAATGATGCAAGACCTCGCAATTAAAGCTTCACCGACCCTCTAACTAGCCAAGAGGCAGTCGGCCCCAAATTGATCGGCAAACAAGAATGAACAGTAGAACAAATCCACAGGGTAGGACGATGGAGGAGACGATGCCGAAGATTCTGGTGGTGGTGATGTTGATAGAGGGGAAATTGAAGGAGGGCTCAGCGAAGGTGGAGTTGGGGGGCGTCGCCGGCGGTGGAGTACATGGTGTAGTTGGAGGTGGTGTTGGGCACTCTCATCTAATGAAGAGCAGATGAAGAATCAAAGGAGATGGGATGATTTTTTTAAGTCAGGGGCATTATTGTGTTTTCACAATATTAATGTGGGCCCCACCCCAAAAACTAACACTGTGAAGTAGGATTTAACTGTGGTGTGACTTTTGCACCTATTTTGTAACCATATTGGTATTTTTACACCCAAAAAAAGTATATGGTGTTGGATGCTCCTGGAGGTAAAGTACATGTGCATTTTTGCACCTTTCACCTTTTAATTTTAGGGTTAAATACCTAATTTGCCACGGAAGTTTTGCTAAGGAGCGCCAACCGGGAAGTTTTAGGGTACCAAATTTGCCCCGGAAGTATGAAAAAGGTAGCAAATTTGCCCCTCTTTTAATTTTGACCGCTACGCTTAACCGAGTACACACGTGGCATGTACCTCATCGTGGCATGCCGACATGCCACCTCATCAATCAAAAGTATCATTTTTGCCTTGGAAGTTTTCATTGAGGAGCAATTTTGCCATTCTTTCTCCCAATATTAAATTTGACTATTAGATCAGTCAAAGACCACACATGTCATGCCTTGAAAAGGTCGAACTTGGAGTCGAGAAGGAGATCCTTAACATGTTGAGCTCAAGGCGCCGGAATTTGTGAAATCGAACCGGGTCACGGGGACTAGAGCCGGGAAATCGGGCCGCCCGTTTAAGCAGCCTCGCAGCCGGGGCTCGGGCTTGAAAAATAAGCCGAAATTTGAAATTGGCCCTGGGGGGCTGCCCCGGAGGGCCTCGGGCTTAATCGGGCCGGCCCTACCGGTTTTGTATAGATTGATCATTTGCTTAGATCATAAGTGATGCTTCCGTGACTAGTTCGGTTTCACAAATTAGTCGCGGTTTCGAGCTCAACATCTTAAGGATCTCATTCTCTTACTCCAAGTTCGACATTTTCAAGGCATGACATGTGGCCTCGATTTAATAGTCAAATTTAATAGGCGGGAAAGAAGGGCAAAATTGATACGTTTTGTAAACTTCCGGTAAAATTGTTTGAAAACTTCGGGCAAACTTGCTCTCGGTGAAAAACTCGGGACAAAAATGATACTTAACTCTTATTGGGTTGATGAGGTGGCATGCCACGTGCATGAGATGGTATGCCACGTGTACACTCGGTTAAACTTAACGGTCAAAATTAACGGATGGGCAAATTTGCTACATTTTTAACTTCTGGGCAAATTTGGTACCTTTCATACTTTCACGGCAAATTTTACCAAAAAACTTTATTGGGTTGACTTTAAATTAGACCTTTAACCCTTAATTTTATAGAACTACAAATTTTCTATTGCCATGTGATATGGACTATGAAACTATGTTGTTATGACATTGTCTTGTTAGACTTATTTTCATTGATAAATGACTAGTGATATTATATTATATGAATTGGTGTTGATTTATGATATTGAAAAGATTCTCTTGATAACTTGTGAATTGATAATGGCATATGATATAATCTAGTGCGATTATATCTCTTGAGTATTGATATGAGAAGGGATGGTGGCTATGGATTTGATGAGAGGTTATTCAAAGAGGAAATAATGGGGTGAATTCTTGTACAAAAAGAGAAAATAAGGTGGTGGATTTCTAGGTGTACTTTGGTTAGTTTTTTGGCCCATTTGTGTCTAGCAGGGCCTTGACACCATACTAATGTATTAGAGGGGGAGCCCATGGTTTGATCTTGTGCTCTATGGATTTTGGTCAGTCCATATCACTTGATTAGTGAACTTGTTGAGTTGAGCTACCAGTCACATAGGAGAGTATCAACCCATCCACGGGTTCTGTCAGAGGAAATAAGGCGGAGAGGAAATAGGGGAGGATAGAGAATAAATTCTTGTATATTGAATTTTGTGCACTCATGTGATAAATATGAGAATGAGATTATGATATTGTGTGTATGTGTGTGTGTGCGTGTGTAGTCAAGTGACATTTTTAATAATGCTATGATTTATAACTGTCCCACTTGACTCCTCATGAGAACTTACTCGTATGTTTGATAAGATGGATTGTTGGTTGCTGAGCCTTTTGCCTCACCCCGTTGATTTGACATTTTTCTAGGTGATAGTTCTCGTGTAGGTCCATCAGGAAACTACTTCTACTAATAGCAATGCTTCCATCTTTCTAGTATATATTGGATTATTGTATATTGCACGTTAGAGCTCATCTTGCATACTTTGATTTGTTTTGGAGATTTGATACATTAACAATATACTTTTGATTTCTCGATGATTTTGGGTGGCCTAGAGGCCTTATGACTTGTTTTGAACTTATAGATCCACAACTTAGTCTAATATGGATATTTTGATATATGATGAAGTATTATTTAGATAAAGAGTTTAAGCTTGGTAGTGAATAGTTATTTTGGGCCTTGTGAAGTCCAAAGTCCAACTGTGTACATGATCATAGTTTGATCAAACCCTTAATTAATTATTGTTTTAAGGAAAGGATTTACACTTAAGGGTTCTAACTTAATAAACATTTTGATTAAAACCTTTGAAACCTTTCATCTTCCCTGCGCTAACTTTGGGTGCCTCCTTATACAATCATGAATGCTTAGATAAATAATGGTTTTTATAAAACAACCGTCATGTAACTTATGACGTAGGAAAGAGAACAAAGTTTCATGTGAACTAATCCTCTTCAACTTCCAATGCACGCTTCACTTCCAATATATTTGAATCCCCTTTTTCATATGTTTTCTTCATCCTCTTTGTCTATTATCCTCTTCCCAAGATGCACCTCCACTTGCTTCTCTTCCTCCTCCTCCCCAACCTCCATGCCTCCTAGTACTCCTCCTTCCCAACCTGCTCCTCGGTCTACTTCTCTTCCTCCTCTTCCTAACCGCTACCCTTGACTGCTTCCCTTCCTCCTCTTGCCCAACCTCTACCTTCTTCTCCTCCTCCCCATCATCCACCTCCGCCTCTGGCTCATGAAC
The DNA here is from genome assembly GCA_019022655.1 of Acacia acuminata. Taxonomy (NCBI): domain Eukaryota; kingdom Viridiplantae; phylum Streptophyta; class Magnoliopsida; order Fabales; family Fabaceae; genus Acacia; species Acacia acuminata. The sequence goes on from JAFJYI010000130.1 coordinate 1,808,211, forward strand.
GGCTTTGCTACTTGTTACTACAGGCTTGTCCTCGTCTTCTCAAATGATTTAGATCATTCCTCTAAAGTAGGTCTTATTTATAAAAATATATTAATGTACTTATGACTCCAACACACACACACCTCAAGGTAAACTAAAAATAACCGTTATAAAGGTAAAATAGTAAATTGTGGGTTTTACCAACTAACCGTTATATAAGACCTTAAACATTGTGGATTTGTTAATAACATGCCTCACAATTATTTGAACATAACCGTTATAAAAATAAAACAATTAGCGGTTCCTACCAACAAACCTTTATAAAAGACCTTAAAAACTACTTAAGGGGGTTTGTTTGTAAACCATCCAATTAGTTTGACATTTGAAAACTTTCAAGCTCGATAAAAAACTCTAGATATTTCAACTCTGTGAAAGACGTCTATCCAATCTTAGAGTTTTCTTCCTTCAACTTCCAATCGGGTTGACATCAGGTTCATGGTTTTTCTTTCATTGTACATTTTTGTGAATTTATTCTAGGTGTAAATGATTATTGGGTTTTGATTGGGGACTTTGTTTTTAAATGATTAATGCTCGATGAGGTCTTTGAATAAGCAGCGAATGTATGCTGATCGACTAATGAAAGTATACTGGAATGGGGTAACATATTTCCTTGAGTTTGTATTTGCACATAATCCCCCAAATAACAGTTTGATTCTTTACCCCTATGTAAAGTTTGGAAATGTACAATGGTTTGATTGAGAAACTTGTATGACATACTTAGTGATTCATGGAATTGATCCTACTTATATATGCTGGATGAGGCATAAGGAGATAAGCAATGGAATGGTTGAACATATGGGGAAGTTTTGCATCACCTGATTTCTACAGAAGTGCATTTGACACCAACTGTCTTGATAATATGGCCAAGGCATTGGAAGAAGACATTTGGGATTGTCCTAATATGATGGAAACTTTAAAGGGCAACGTGGTGAAGCCATTGTATGAAGGGAGCACTGACTTTACCTTATTGAGTGCTATGTTGATGTTGTACAACTTAAAGGTGAGAAATGGATAGTTTGATACAAGCTTTACAGAATTGCTCGAGGCTTTGAGTTTAATGTTACCTACTAAAAATGTGCTTTCACCTACAATATATGCCACAAAGAAGATGTTGTACCCGGTTAGCCTTATCTATAAGAAGATACATGCTCGCCTTAACTAATGTGTCTTATTTAGGAATAATGTACATCGCTAACTCATTGTCCCATGTGTGAGGAGCTAGGCTACCAATAGAACTGGAAGAGCCTGAATAAGGCGCTGTGGTATTTTCACATTAGACCTAGATTTAAACACCTATATAGCAATCTTGAAGATGCAAAAAATTTGAGGTGGCATGTAGATAAAAGGATAGATGACAACATGCTTCGACATCCTGCTAATTCTCTAGAATGGAAGAAGTTTGATATGAACCACCTCGAGTTTACTAAAGATAATAGGAACCTACACCTTGCATTGACTACTTATGGAATGAACCTGTTTGGGATGCAAAGTAGTACTCATAGTACGTGGTCGGTAATATTGTCTATATATAACCTTTTTCCATGTCTTTGCAAGAAGCACAAGTATTCTATGTTGTCCATGCTAATTTTGGAGCCTAAGCAACTTGGGCATGACATAGATGTCGACCTGGCTTCACTAATTGAAAACTTGAAGTGCTTGTGGAATGATGAGATCATGGTGTATGATGCTCATAAAGAAGCATTCAACTTGTGAGCCATGCTCTTTGGCACTATCAATGATTTTCTTGCATATGGTAATTTTTCAGGAAACAACATTAAAGGCCAAGTTGGATGTCTAATTTGCAAAGATGGTACACATTCAATTAGATTGAAGCATGTCATGAAGAATTCCTATATGAGACATCAAACATGGTTCCTTTGGGAGCATCTTTATTACCATTTAAGAAAATATTTCAATGGGAAATCAGAAAAGGGTAGGGCACCTCAACCTTTGATCGGTGAACATGCATACTAGAAGGTGAAATATATAAAATATTTATTTGGCAAACCTTTTGCAAGGGATGTTGGGACAAGTAGGTGGAAGAAGAGGTCCATTTGCTTTGACTTTCTTTATTGGGGGACCTTGGATGTGAGAAATTTTCTTGATGTTATGCACATGAAGAAAAATGTGCATGAAATTATTGTTGGCACCTTACTATATATGCTAGGGAAGACTAAAGATGATATAAATGTTAGGTTAGATATGGTTAAGATGGGGATAGGGGAAATAAAGGAGAGGAAAGCCCATAGATTGCTTCGTCCCACGGCTCACACATTATCAAAGGAAAGAAAAACTAGTTTTTGTAAGTTCCTTGCTTCAATCAAGGTGCCAGAAGGTTACTACTCTTCAAACATTAGAAGACTCACGCCAGTGAAGGACTTGAAACTAATGGGACTAAAATCTTATGACCACCATGTCTTGATGGATAACTTGATTTCAATGGCTATACGAGGTAACTTGCTTTATAAGCTGTGAGCTGCAATCACCAAGTTATATTTATTTTAGAAGTCACTTTGCAATAAAGTGATAGACCTTCAAAAATTGCTAAGGTTGTAAAACCGAATTGTACACACATTGTGTGAGCTTAAGATGTATTTTCCTCTAGCATTCTTTAACATCATGGTTCACTTAACAACTCACTTGGTTAGAGAGGTACAACTTTGTGGCCTGACCTATTTAAGGATTACTCGATTAAATGTTTCATGAAGATAATAAAAGGGTTTGTGAAAAATTGAAGTCGTCCGGAGGCTTACATTGTTGAACGATATGTCTATAAACAGGTTGCTAAATTTTTTGCTACATACTTAAACCATGCAAGCGATATTGGGCTTCCTATATCTCAGCATGAGGGAAGAAGGACTATGTGGAAGGGATCATAGGCAAGAAAATTGTCACCATCTCAGACCAATAGTTAGATCAAGTACACTTCTATGTACTGCACAACTCCAAGGAGGTTGACAAGTATGTGCGCAACCATATGCATCAAATTCAGAGGAAAAATCCCTACAAAGGAAAAATATAGTGTGCTCAACAACACAATAAACATTTCACGGCATGGTTTAAAGATCAAGTCCTTAGCAAGTATAAAATGTTGGTTAATTTTGCCTATTACATGACTTTCATGCAAAGTTTCATGAGGTTGAAAACAAAAATTTGTTTAATCGATGCGGAAACCCGTAACACTTTACGGTCCTCATGAATTATTAACCTTAACTCATTACGCTAATTAGTTAATAATTATTAATCCGTAACTCTTTACGGTACTCATGAGAATTCATAACAATTTATAATACTCATGAGTTTTAGGATTACTCGTTAAAACAACTATTGGGGTTTAGGATAATTTGATGAAACGATTATTGGAGATTAGAATACCTTAGATCACTAGAAGACTTCAAGGTTGTTGATGTCCTCTAACGTTGATCCACACAGCTATCCCCCGGTTGCAATGAGAACTCCTTCTCTTGAAACCTCCCACTCCTTGGATGCTTGCTAGGCGAAGACAAGGTTGAGTTGTGGTTTCCTTGGGTTTTTATCTTTTCAAGAAGATGATGTTTTCTTAGGATCAGGTTAAAGATAGGAGGAGCAAGATCATTGGAACCTTGCCTTTCTATGGATGGTGCCTTTTTCTCTCTAAACCTTTGGTAAAGACCAAAATTTAGAGAGCATAAGGATCTTGTTTTTCTCTCGAGAAAAACGTGCGGGAAAAAGGCACACCAAAAATCAGCACTTTATAAGAGTCTAACCCTAATTTAAGTGCTCACAAGAAAGGCCCAATCCAAGCTTGAATTGGACAATCCAAATCATAATGAATTGAATTCATACCTTGATTGATTGATTGAATTTAAGATGATGAATCACATTCATATCTTGATTGATTGTTTGAATCAATCATTTAAGATGATAGATTACATTTATTTCTTTTCTTCTTCAAAAAACGTCTATAAAAAGGGCACTTAAAAAATCAGCACTTTATAAGAGTCTAACCCTAATTTAAGTGCTCATAAGAAAGGCCCAATCTAAACTTGATTTGGAAAATCCAAATCATAATGAATTAAATCCACATCTTCATTGAATAATAATTTAAGATGATGAATCACATTCATCTCTTAAACTAAAATTCAAAATCATTTCAATCAATCCTCATTTATTATTTCTCCTATCTTCATCCAATCATCATTGGATCTTAATATATATATATATATTAGATAATTCAGAATTATCTTTTATAACCTAACCTCTTGAATTTAAATTCAAATTTAAAATTCAAACTTAAATTCAAAATTCGAATTCCAAATTCAACTTGGCCTAAGACTCCATTGGGTCTTCCAACACATTTGGGCCCTTTTGTGGAGAAACCGATTTCCCACTCGGGACACCATATATGACGCCATTTTCTCCTCATTAGGCTTGGAGTCCTACTCCAACCCAATTACACCTTTACTCTTAATAACGCCCAATAACAATTATCGGCCCAAGTTTGCTAAATTTAAACAATCGGGAATAACCTTTTGTGTGTGACCCATTAGGCCCAATTAGTCACTGACATAAATAAACTTGGACCAATTAAAACCCTTTTAACGGGCCCAATTTATTTAATGACCTCATAAGACACTAGCAATGCTCTGTTGCCCTAGAACTAATTGAGTTGATCAAGTGATCTACCTTTCATATTTGGATACCGTGCTGGCATCATCCCTCACATTATCATTCACATTTAGTCGAGAGCAAAGATAAAGTATCATCTCTCTTAATTGACTAAATGTAGCTATTTCACAGAACCAGGAATCTTCTTATATTAACTCTGTAAAGGATCATGACTCTTCATGATCATTTGCTGTGCGCACTAACTCTCGAGTTAATTAAAAGCTATCCAAGCTCTACCGATCTTGTGAATGACTAATCCCTTGTAGGGGACTGTGAGTCCTCTCAGCATGTCCATCTATACTCATGCATTCGAGTTACACCCAAGAGTACACTGTTCTCCCCATTTTCAGGTGGATAGAGTTGTACGGTCAAAGTATAACCCTAGGACATAGTGTTCGATGACATCCTTAAGTCGAAGACGATCGGCATTACCAAACGATGAGAGACTTTACATATCCAATGATACTCTCTACAATGAATCTTTGTGGAGTCTCTCGGCGGGTTAGTTCGGTACTATCTGTTCTCTAACAGATCTACCCACAACATCAGCTAAGGCATCTCCATGCCTGCATTCCATGAGGTCCCTACCTTGTATCTCTATACAAGTAGACGATGTCGTACTAGTCTTATTGAGATCACCAATGCCCTTTCTTGGTGATTCAAGACTAGGAACAAGTTTTAGGCAATAGATATCCGGTGTTCTCGAGTCCTCATGATCATGATCTCTATCATTGATCCTCAAGAATAACACATGTTCTATTCCTAGGGCTTTTATCTTCAAACACATATTTACCTTAAAATAAAGGCGAGACATAAATATGATAAAGATAAAATATGCTCATTTATTAATAATGAAATACTATAACGTAGAAATGGTGCTGATCTGTCCTTACATATTGTCTCTAGGACACCTAAATACTAACATAAAAATGATCCTAAATCAGTTTCTAGCAAATTGAAGTTCTTAGCATACGGTCTAAGTAATCAAGTGACATCTTATGCAAGCTATATCATCAATGGGTTCACCTTCTACACCAAATAGCAAGATGATCGAAGCAAAATGAAAAATATGTTGGGATCCGTACATGCAGTGGAAGGATTTCATCCATTAAAATCTTATGAATCCCATAGGAGGATCTATCAACGGCGTTTGAATCGGGTTAGAAAAGAACATACCTTTCAACCTTGTAAGCGTCTCGTTCAATTCAAACTCGTGTGTGTCCTACTCGATCAACAGGAGCCGACTTTGTGAATCCACTCCCTCTATTGGTATCCACACCGAACAACACTCCAACACGGACGGTAGCATGCTAGCGTCTTCAAGCTTTGCATCTCACATCTCTCCTCTAGGGTTTCTCTTTCGCGGCTTTTCTAATACGTCTTGCAAATTGTCTCACAGGTTTTTCAAAACCCAATAGGCGTATATATATTTAAAATTAATCCTTATTAATCTTGAAATTCAAATTTGGTTTAAAATAATATATTAATTAAATATATCAATATATCTAATCTAATCTATTTATTTAATCCAAATTAAAAGCTAGCTAATTTAATTTATCTCTATAAATTAAATCGAGATATGATATTTATCTATTTAATTAAATCGAGATACTATATCACAATTTAAATTAAATCTAAGATATTATATCTCTTTCGAAAATTAAATCGAGATACAATATGTCTATTTGTTTTAGATATTTAATTTATCAAATAAATTAAATACAAAACAAATATTATATAATAATATTATAATCTATATTAATAATATCATTATTATTTAATTTTTTGAATTTATATTATAATATATATATCCATCCTAGATTAAACGTTGTATTCATGAAATCTTAGACATATCTAAGATTCAATGAATCTGGACACTATTGCTCTTGTTTGGCTATTCTTGTGTGCGACCCCACAAGCCCACATGAGATTGGCAGTGGGCCAATACTGTATACCGAGCCCACAAGTCACAAGTGGCCTCTAGCAAGACATAGCGACTACCCAGTTCATATGGGGATGATGATACGATACAACCTATCATACAACCATGTCATGTCCCTTTTGTCACGTGATAATTTGGTCAAGGATGGGGCATGAATAATGTCAACCTCCTGTTCTTGACCATTACTTTCTCGATTTTTGAGTAGTCTAACAATTGAAATGGAAACTCCTCTCCATCGTAGTATGGCTATACATTTCTCAGACTCACTGATCGAGGGGCCCAGTATTATCTCTCTACAAATGTGAGAGACAAATTCCATATTGACCATTCACATCCCTCTGCATGAAAACTATTGATCCCGATCATAGCCTTTATCATCACCTGGTCAAAGGTGACTTTTTCAAAGATCAGCGACTCTCATGTAGGAATCCATGATGATCTCAGGTCAAAGGGCGTTGTGACGTGGTATATAAATGAGATAAGCTTATGATTTAATCAATGCAGCTTTTCTCATAGTAGGTCGGTCCAGCACCTTGTACTCTTACAAGTGCCCATGACTTTGATTCGTATCTCCATAACTCATCAAAGTCATACTGGTCTTACTTCATCTTTGCTTCCACGTAGATGACCGACTAGAGACATTTAGGATAATCTATAAGATACATCCAAGGATACAGTTATCACTATAAACATGCAAATGATATGATAACTAAATGGAGAAATGCTTTAAATAACATAAACGTTTAAAGTACAATGATCTGTCCTTAGGGCATAATTTCCAACAAAATAAGGGTGTAACTATTGTAGCTAACACCATGTATGTATCAAGTTCCAAAGATAGAAATGTTATCTATGCCAATATGTTATACTTTGGGGTGATTGAGCACATTTGGGAGTTGGATTATATCGGCTTTCGGGTTCCAATATTTGGTTACAAGTGGATTGACAATAATAATGGCTTGAGAATTGATGAATTAGGCTTGACACAATTAAATTTGAACAAGGAAGGGTATAAAGAAGAGCCTTTTATTTTGGCTTCTCAGGCTAAACAAGTATTCTACGTCTATGATCCTTCTAAACATGGATGATTTATTGTTTTATTGATAAATAAAATGATTGATAAGGAGATGAGTGATGGAGTTGAGGATGAACCATTCAATGAGAGGTTACTTGAACAATTCAAATTGAATGAAGAAGATGGATTTGTATGTCAGGCACGACCACAATGAAGGCATTTGAGTTTCGAAGATAGGGAAATTATTATTTGACAAGAAGATAAGAATTCAAGGTAAAAATAGTAGGGCTTATTAATCAATAGAGCATAAAAATAAACTAGCACCTATCAATCACAAGCTAACTCCTCCATTCCTATCATATTTATCAGTAAGGCTTCTCAGTGCTTTTGAAAATCAAAAGCTAACTTAAACTCTGCAAAACAGCACAAAAGTTTTCCATCTTTTGACAAATCCCTTCAACATGTGCATCTCTTTGCTTCAGTTGATCATTTTCCAACTCTAGCTTTGTTACCCTACCGATAAGATCAATAACCATTTCAGGTTCAGGAACTCCTTCATTGGAAATTTCATTAGCTTCTTCTGCATTTTCTGGCGTGTCTCGAGTGAAATATTTGCACCTCCTTGTCACACATGTAGCATATAGCTAAGTGTGATATTTGTATGGATCCTCTATCATCGCATAACCAGTACCTATTTCGATTCCAATGAACGTATAAGTCAGCAAAAACCAACAAGTCATCTTCACTGGACAATACAACGCTGTTAGGGATATTAAATAATTAATTGGCTAATCACTTATGGGCTGTATAAATAAGGGTCTTAGCATTCCAATGGAAATTTCGCCATGAGTTATCGCGGAAATCTCTCCGCAGATTTTGACCTAACTGATATGGAATGATGCACACAAAGCTCTTCGCACAAAGGTGTTTTTTAAGGTGGTGAAAGGTTTCTCTATTTGTCTGGGCCATCTTCTTGGAGCAAAACCCGGATCTTGATAGCCAACCATGGGTTCTAATACATTATAAAGTTACCAATATGACCCAATCTAATGTCGAGAATAATTGCTTGTATAACTCATTAAGAAATATGAACAAATACACACACCCACACCGAATGGGTCCTGTCTAATCCCTATCCTATATTGATAGTCACACTAAATATATAAAACAAAAGAAACAAAGTTACATTAATACCCTGTCACATATATTCTAATTATTTACACTAATATTTACACAATTCCACATATTTCCACATTCATTCATTTATTTATTCATCAGCGCCGAATATGATTTTAGGTGCCTCAAATGTACCTTCCTTTAATGCTCTTATCGTCCTTTAACATTGTATGATTTTTCCAAAAAAAAAAAAAAAAATAAATCACAACTAAGAAATTCAAAAATTTGTGAAGTTGGGCACTACAAATGATGTTAGAGAAAGCCCCATATCGCCAGAGCCTTAGTAGTGCAGTGGCATGGGAGCTTGGCTCCCCTCCCCCATATCCAAGGTTCGAACCCTGTCCCCCTCCCCTACTATATGTATCAAAAAAGAGAGAAAACCCCATATCCCAGGATGACGGAAGCAAGAACATAAGAAGACGAGCAAGAATTGAAGTGTCAGGAAAAAGTCCGATGAAACCAAAATTGATTATAGGAAATGGTCAAAGACCATACTTACATGAATAATAAGGGGATTTGGGAAATAACATTCTTTATCATCATCTTCAATGATGCGCTCTAGCTCTTTATATTTTGATACCCATAGATGTCTCAAATATGGTAGGCTTCTCGAGATAGGTGCAGACAAGATAAATTTCAATTGATGCCATTTATAGATTGTTAGCATGCAAATGAAGATGTCTTGGTCCCACACATATGTTTCTTTAACTTATCCAAGCCTCCAAATCTCAAGGTTTCCAAAACATGAATCCACAGGACTTGCAATTTGAAGTGTCTCAAGATCATATATTGTTTCCATAACCAAGGATTCTAAACCAAGATGCTTCAAATTGCATAAGTGCAACCTCATTAGCTGTATCAATACATACATATATATAAATATATCAGTGTTGGACTTTGGGTTAATGTCCGCCCTTGATGGATGGGACTATTTGATTACAAAGCAAGTAGCCTTATCAAATAAGAAATAGATCAGCATTACTTATAAATTTTTTAACTGAGAAATAAGTAATTGTATATTAAGAAATTAATCAAGAATTAATTTCCTGATTATTACTTAGAGGGAAATTAAGAGTGCACTTAACTTCCTAATTAGTAGTTCTCTAGGCCTCTATAAACAGGATGTGCCGCCCTCAGTTGAAACACACCCTTACCATTGAGCTATTTGGCAATTCTCTGTTCTCCTACCATCTTTCTTGTTTTGATTAAGTTGTTCCAATTCTATTTAGGCTATAATAGTCTAATTATTGCGTGAGTATTATTTTATTCGAGTTATGGAGCATTGGAACTTTGACCCATATCCAAACGTGGATCTGCCCTGGTACGCAAGTCTCTTCTCTTTCATAATTTTCCTTCAATTAGTATCAAAGATCAAAGCATACATATTCAACAAATATGTATACATCAATCATAAACTAAGTGTTAGAAAAATAATTAAGTACCTTTTTCTTTGAGAGTTGTTTTTGTCCTTTATTTCACCTCCACTGATAAATTTATAGAAGAATTTATACAAAGCTGTGGACATCTACCCAAATTGATATCTCCGATAATTTATAAAAGAATTTATAGGAAGTTGTGGACATCTACCCAAATTGATATCTCGCAGAGAAAATGCTTTCACGTAACAGCTAGTTTTCAGTGCACATACTCACTATATTTTGTACTATTTTAATAATATTTGAATTTTACAAATAAACTCACAAAAAGGAATAAAAATGGTTTGTTTTTTAGAGTCCTCAATTAAGGTTGTTCACTCACTTTGAAACAAAATATTGAAATTTGGAAAAATTTTGTTCATCCTATCCTAAATGGCTAAATGAATTATGATGTTAAATAAACTAGTTTTTAGTTATATGCTTGCTTACAAGTCCTCAAGATTGTTTGTCTTTAAGTCCTTGAGTAAGGTTGTTCACATAGTCGATCTCAAACAAATCCCCAGTATTCGGGGGAAAAAAAAACTAATTATCTTATCCTAAATGGGCAAATGTAAATTGTAATTGTTAAAGAAACGCGCTTTGGTTAAATGCTTGTTTAAAGAAAAACAATTACGGGTTTATAATATCTTTATTTGGCTATTTATATGACTTTTTCGGTTTTGCCGCAATATTATAAATAGCTCTCTATGCAATGGGGTTTTACCATCTCATAAAACTGTACTAGTCATATTGTTGTATTCGAACGGGGAGGAAGAAAAGGTCTATAAAAATATTCAAAGAAGAAAACTAATTAATATGGGCGCAAATTTGAGTATTATTTATTTTTGTGCTTTGTGCCTACTACTGGCACCTTCAGTTATAGCTCAGCCTGTGGTTTTTGATATAACAAAATATGGTGGAGCACCTAATGGAGATCTGACATCAGTGAGTATTTATATTTTGAAATCCTAGTTTGAAAGTTCACTGTAAAAATTAAATTTGGAACAAAAGAATTAATCTGTGTTTTATACAACAAAAGAATTGATTTTGCAATGTGCTGTCCCTTTATTTTGTGATAGATTCATAAGATTTCCCTCCCAAAACTTGCAACAAATTTTTGATGAACTTTCTTATGAACAATAAATTTGGCCATAAAATTTTTGTTTTGTTGTTATCACATGTAAAGTATATCTGCCTACAAAAACTTTTTATCAATTATATTCTATGTAAATACACTTGACTTGTTCCTTATTGTTAATTAGAACTTGGCTTTAACTTCATGAACAACTTAATTATCCGGGACATAACTTCAAAACATAGCTTTCACTTTCATGTGAATGTTCTAGGCTGCCGGAATATCACATTCACCAAATTCTCCATTGAAGCCCCTGCAGAGAGTCCGAATACATATGGAATCCATATTGGGAGATCAACAACACAAGTCAAAATACTTAAACATTGGAACATGAGATGACTGTATCTCATTAGGTGATGGAAGTTGACAAGTGACAGTCGAGGACTTGACATGCGGACCTGGTCATGACATTAGTGTTGGAAACTTAGGGAAATATTAGTATGAATAACCTGTAGAAGGTTTGATAGTGAAGAATTACACTTTCAAAAATACCAACAATGGTGTAAATATCAAGACTTGGCCTGGTACTTCAGTAGAAATCCCAGCCTCTCGATTGCGTTTAGAGAATATTGTCATGATTAATGTCACCAATTCTATAATCATAGACCAAGAAAATTGTCCATGGAACCAATGCTTAAAACAGGTATTTAACACACACACTCTCTCTCAATACTTGCATATTCATACATGTATAAAATAGTAAACACTATGAAATCAAATTAAATCTTAAACAATCATTTTAAATTGCACATGAGCATTTCAAAATAATTTTTATTTATCAAATGAAAAAAGTTGTGTCTGCGATATAAATGTAGGAATGATATGACGATGTTCATCTAATCCTATTTGTGTGATTCTATTATTATTATTATTTTTGGTGTGTCATATTTTCTGACTACTTTGTCTTTCCTTTTTTTCCCCATTTTTCTTACATTTTGAGCTGCTGCAACAGACTCCATCAATAGTACAAATAAGTAGAGTTTCCTTCAACAACATCAGAGGCACATCAACAACAAAGGAAGGAATAATTCTAATTTGTAGTAGTGGTGTACCTTGTGAGGAAGTTAAACTCACAAATATTAATCTCAAATTCCAAGGGACTCCTGCAACTGCTACTTGTAAGAACATCAAACCCCAAGTCTTTGGGAATGTACCAAATATGTAATCCTTAATTAGCATGTATTATTTTTTCATCAAATAAAAAGTGAATTTTATTTTAAGGTTTTATTGTCCCTTATCACTTTGATATTTTTGGGTCTAAAAAAATTATTGCGCAAGTTAATTTCATCAAATTAAAGTTCTAATTCTTTTTAACACAAATCATCCTCAAAATCTTGGAAAAGTACCAATCACAAAAGGAGGCAAATGCAAATAATGAAATGGGTAGAGTGATCAATAGAAGAATAAAATGCTCCCATCTCCTTGATGTTTTTATCTCAGTTACATATCAAGACTTTTGATCTATTTCAACAGCTTACACAAACGTCTACTAAAATCCAAAGTCATGTTGCACAAATATCTTTTTTCTTATTTCCTTAGTAATTCTCACCCAGTGAAAGAGCTGATAACAAAGGAATTAATTAGTGAACTATCACATCCAGTAAAATAACTTAGTATCAGCAGTATCAGCATGTTGTATTGCTCCAGGCATACACAATCTGACATGTTGTATTGCTCCAGACATGTGATAACTGCAAACTTACAATTGACAGTCTGCTGTCCAAGCTTTGCCATATCCCAGACCTACATGTACACTTCAGAAATTACCAAATCAAGTGAAATAACTATAAGGAGAAAAGGAAAGGTTTGAACTCTTCTATTGGGAGGTCAAAGAAAGACAGTCCAGAGAAAACCTTCTGTGATGTGTCAGAAATCCCTCCGGCAACCAATGAACTATCATGGGATATTTATGATCAGCTTAAACTGTTACAGTTCACCGAGAAAATAAGCATTAAGCAGTAGAATTCAAAACATAATCAAATGAGGCCGATCTGCCAAGAATCAGAACATTATCCATTACTTGTATTGAGAAAGCAGTGCAACACTACTCAATTGTACACGATTCCTTCTTAAATCTTTAAGGATAGACTGTTCTACCTCTGTTGGACTGCAATAACGCAGCATTGCATTATTCAATGGAAAGTAATTTCAAGATTTACTAGTTTATACTGAAAAGTCCGACCTCCAGTTTGTATTGACACTTTTCTTTGTGTATTAATATTAAAACATTCACTTTATATTGAAAAATCCTAGTATTTGATCTTCGTCCATTAGTCTCTATTAGCCAAATTGGCCAAACCCTCACTTTCGCGTTCTTATCTTCCATCCCACTTTCCATATCTACCAAACAGTTCAACTTTTTAAAGTTCCATCTTAAGGCCCCGTTTGGTATGGGGAACATTTAATGAGGGAAATGAACCTAAAGAAGGGAAGGGAAGATTGAGAAGGAACTTAAAAAAGTTGAGCTGATTGGTAGACATGAGAATATAAGTAAGTTGAGGGAAGAAAAATTGTTTGGTAAGAAGAATTGTTCATTGGTTAAGTAGGAAAGTTGATGCAAAATTCCCTGATTGCCCCTAAAAAAAACGCAGAAAGAAAAAGCTGGAATCAAACTTTTTGTTAAACCATCGGAGAAAAATGAACCCTAAACCAAATCGAAGCGTGGTTCAGATCAAAATTGCAATGAGACATCGACTGGATGTTGGAAGACGACAGACATGGAACGAATTAGAGGGGGAAAGCACCAAAGTATGAAATATGTTGGAGAATTAAATATTTGAAGATGTACGGTGAAGAAAATCGTGGAACATTACCTAGATGCCGAATTGATAAACAAACGAATAAATTGTGAAAATAAGCAGGGGTAAACCGTTGGTAGTACGTAGTTGGTGAAATCAAATTTATATGGGTAAGAAAAAAAGAGTAGGCAACTAAAATTGACGAACAGGACTGAGATTTTTTTGCTTTATGTGTTAAAAGGTCGGTACAAGTGAAGGAATCTGATGCATACTAGGGTTGAAAGCAATTCCTGATATAAATTTAGCTGTTTAACATGAGAACAAGAGAGCCTTAGTACAATTTCATCAGACAAATTACCAACCGCTGTTACGGAAGATGAAGTGGTGTATCAGGCTAGGCTAACATAGTGATAAATGCAGCAATTGAAATAAATGCAGATATGACAGAGCAATTTCATATGAATTGAAACCCGTTGCTTTTAAACCATGTGCCCGCTAAAAAGGTTTGATGATGAACAACAGAATTTGCAGGTTACATCCAGGAAGTAGTAGTCATAGTAATTAGATATATGTAGATAACCTGAGGCATATATGATTATAGTTTATAACTTAGGAAGTTATGAGTAACCATTGATGAATTAATCAGTAATAACCAATGAGGTGTAAAATATTTATATAAGGATGATGGTTTGTAAAAAGGTACGCAAAATTTTGAAAGCATTGAAAAATTAAAATTTGGCCTTCTCAAATCTTTGTAGAGTGTGAAGTGCACTAGAAGGTTAAATAACATAATACAGACATAACAGCTGCCAAAATAGACTAAAATTAATCAGTGAACCACAGTGATACAATTCAACCGGAAAAAGTAACATATGTGAAAGTTTGAACTAAACGTGGAAGTTCGAACCCATATAGAAATTGTCAACCAGTACACAAAACAGGTCAGCAGGAGTAATGAGTTATAATGTTAGGCAACCAAGTCTGCTGAATCAGTACAAAAAACATGTAAACATAAAAAAGAAACTACTCCTAATTCTTCTTCTTCCTCTTTGGTGGGGACTTCCTTGTAGTAGGCCGACTTGGCGATGGAGTGCGTGAACCAGGGAGGTTCATTGGGAGAACATGGGGGTTGCAAACCTTGCGGATGGAGGACGAATAGGTGGTTTACCTGAGCATATGTGGGGAAAATTCTGAGCTGCCACCGTGCTACTGAAACTTGAAGCAAGTATGAACCTCAAGGGAACAGCATCAACGATTTTTGTAGATGGTGCAGGAGGAGGGTTGACAGGTTTAGGTAGAGTAACAAGGGAGAGTGGGGTTACTAGCTCCAATGCCTCATCTGTTTGACCTTCGTTCGCATTGTCCCCACCAGCATGCTCTTCTTCAATTTTCTTTTCAGAGGTGGGACCTTCGTTGACATGATGACCACCCCCATACTCTTGCTCACTGGTTTTTTCAGCTGTCTGAGTTTCGATCCTATTGTCACCACCGCCAGCCTCTTCATCCATTCCTTCTTCATGTGTCTCATCTTCAGTCCCCTTGTCACCACCACTAGTATGTGCCTCCATTTCTTTTTCATGTGTCTCCCCATCAGTGAACGTGGCACCACCACATGACTCCTGTTGCTCTTCTTTTGCATCTGTCTCCCCTTCAGTCCCAGTGGCACCACCAGTATGCTCGTCTTCTCATTCTTTTCTATCTTTCTCCCCTCACTCCCACTTGGACCACCAGAAACGTCTTCCTCCCCTTCTTTTTCTTTTGTCTCAACCTCACTCCAGTGGCACCACCAATATGCTCTTCCTCCTCATCTTTGGTATCTATCTCCCCCTCACTCCCGGTGCCACCACCACATTCCTCTTCCTCCTCTATTGTTTCATCTGTCTCCCACTCACTCTCGTTTGCATCACCAGTAGAATCCTCTTGCTCTTCTTCTGTTGTATCTGTCTCCCCCTCACTCCTATTTGCATGATCAAAGACTAACAAACATAAAAAATTTATAATTATCAAATCACAATCATAATGCATGCAATGAAAGTGCATTCGCATTGCAAAATTGAAATAGAAAACAACCAAATCAATCGATCATCCGTCATTTTCACTCTCGCCATTTTGTTAGGAAAACACGGAGACACTGGAAAATTTCTAGGGTTTTTATTCGCTTAATCAGAAAAGACTACAAATGTGCAGTCGATTGGGTTTCACAACTGACGGTCGTGGATTATGATTACTCTACCAAAAAAAGTTGAGCTGATTGATGACGGTTTTCAATCTGAGTGGACGTGCGTTCGAACTTCCTATCATATGCTGACACATGTTTTTTCGCCTTTTTAACTTTTTAAATAATGTCTCACTACTACAAAATATGGATATTACTACCCTAAAAAACGTCCCTTTTTAAAAAAAGGAAGTAAAAAGTGAAGGCAATGGCATTTTCGTAATTATTTACTTGACTTTAAGACTATAAACGTCCTAAATATTTATTTAGAACGCCTAAAATTTTTTTTGACGTCCTAAATTCGTAACGCCTAAAATCAATATTTTTGGCGCCATTTGAGATATTTAGGAATTTTTTTGGCAGCAGAAGTTTTTTTGACGTTCTGAAATAGATTCAGGATGTTAAAAAATTATTTTTTGCATCCTGAAATATATTTAGGGCGTCAAAGTAAAATATTTGGCGTCCTGAAAATATATTTAGGGCGTCAAAGTAAAATATTTGGCGCCCTAAAAGAAGGTTCAGGTCGCCAAATTTGAAATAATTATACCATGCTCTATCACACAGCTCTCTTACACTCTCAGTTAATCTATCACGGCTCTCACGCACTCCAAATCTTCATTTCTCTCACTTTGTGCCTTGCCTCCATCTCCACTGCGCCGCGCCACACCTCCACCTGCTTCGTCTCCTCCGTCTCTTACACTCCCTTGGTTCTCTCACACTCCGCCTCCTCCATTTTGCCTCCGTCTCTTTCATTTCCCTCACATTCCGCCGCGCCAAGCCCTATCACCGGTTGGTCGCGACTCACGGTCCACGCGATTAAGCTCTCAAATGGACTCTCGACCATTTCTTCACGCCCATACTTAATCCTGTTTAAGCTTGTTCTTGTTAATGCCAAACCTTATGCGACCTCCACCCTTGGAATCGTCGACCATCTTTGTAATTTTTTCGTCGATTCTACTTTTCCTTTTCCTTCTTTTTTTTTAATTTCGATTTTCTGAGAAAACTGTGAATTGCAAATGTTGTTGGCAGGATTTGCTGAAGTTTTGCCCATTGTTGATGCGGATTTGAAAAAGAGGGCCGCCAAATGTACTCGAAGTTTTGCCCATTGTCCATGCACAAGAGGCGTGCCACGGGTGGCAAGAAGAAGGCTTGGAGAAAAAGAGAAAGTACGTTTCTTATTTTGTTTCTATATTGCTCTAAATTGATTTTGTTACCTAGCCTTTCTACTTACCGGTGAAATAAACTAATTTGTCTACTACATTTTATGCTTATTTGGTTATCTTTCTGCTCTTTTCCAGCTACTCGGGCTCATTCTAGATTTACATGGTTATTTTAAGGAGCATTTGGTTCTATTTCCAGTGTACAAAAGATGAGATGTATACTGTAATGATATGATTCCCGAAAGAAAAGGATGATTGGATCAACTAGGAATGGAATTTCGCACCAGAAATTCAGCCTCCAGCGCGTCCTAAAAGAACAAAACGTATCTAACGCTACAGACCTCGGATTCAAGCGCTTCCAAAACGAGGTGAAAGATGGCTTTCTGAAACACGATTTTGACTCAAGAAACACCGAAAAAGGATAAGGGAATACGGAGATACAAAACCAAGAAATTTCGAACGAAAATTGGTAGGCGCCACAATTCCAAAGAATTGATAAGCCCAAGAACGCCACAAGGATTGATGCCCTTGATAAGTTCAGAGATTCTCAAAAGAACCCTAGAGAAGCTTGTCTCTCAACCAAAAAGGTTAACTTTGAATTCAAATCTGCCGCCTCAAAAGCTATGGTGTTCCCTTATATAGTGGACAACATCCATATTAAGTTTAACCTAAATATGCTTACACACAAATCCCAATAAAGCCCAATAAGCCTTATTACAAAAGTTTAACTAAATGTAAGAAAGATAAAACTAAGTGCAGAATTTGGGCCAAGTAAATTGAAGCCTTCATGCATATCCATTGAGGCTTATTCTTCAAGGTCTTCCATCTGAATTAAGTGTATCATTTCGGCCTCTTCTTCCTTTAGACTTGGGCTTGTCTCAAGTAAGGTGGTCACTAGGAGATTTAGGGCCTCTTTAGCCTTTTTAGCTTTTGCTCTTGTCATTGGGCCTCCAAGACCTTGTATGTCCTCCAAGTTTGTTGCCTTGGTCATGCCGCCTCCTATGTCCTCATCATGTAACGTATATGATATCCCTTTTGCTATTACTTTACAATAACTGCTCTTTTCTGTTTTAATTTTTTTGTTTAGTTAACAGCACACACTTTAAAACTACAAAATGTCCTTTTTAAAAAAAACTTCAACAATTTCTTTGTCCATTGCATTTCATTTTATGTACCAAATTGTTTTCTTTATTCCAATCATTCTCTTTGTTTACAGAGAGGAAGTGAGGTTCGACATTCACCTGTTATGTATACATATTTGATCGTGGAGATCGACGGAGCAAAACTATTTATAGATCATTCAAAAGTCATAGAAGAGGTGAGTGATCACTTGAAGAAGGCTGGCATAGAGTTGAGGCAATATGATTCAATGCTATGTGAAATTGAAAGGTAATTTTTGGGAGTCCAGCTATTTAGGGAGGCTGTGATTTTTGCATCTTTTAATGGAAATATTTGGCAGAATTTTTTGCTAAAAGGCTAAAGTGGCTTCTAAATTGAACATCACATTCAAACGTAGCATATTTTTCCTTTTCAATTTGGCAGCAAAAGGCTCTTCCCTTTGGTTGGATACTTCATCTCGTGAATCTTTGCTATTGTAAATACCTACAAAGCTGCTTGTGATAAGTATTATCATATCCAAGTGACTAAACGAAGCTAAGGATCGATGGATCCAGTGAGAACTTGAATGGACCCATTGCGGTGCGCAAATTCTCCCCGTATCATTTGGCAAAGGCCATAAAAAATTAAATCGAGTTAGAAGGGATGAGGAACTGTCATTTAAGGTTACCATATATTAGCATGCTGATAATAAATGTCAATATTTTTGCATGTTGATGTTTGGTTTCCATGCTTGGATGATCTTCGATAATTAGTATTGTTATACACATCACTTAAATGATTCGTAACCGTTTTGATTTCTATGTTTTCACGGTTGAATCTTTAATTGTTTCAATTTTCCTCTATTTCATCTTCTCACACACATCCATTCATTGATTTAAAGAATTTAGGATGTACGAGAATAACGGTATAAATCAAATTGAAACAGTCAATTTCAAATATTGAAATCATAGAAAAATTATGTATCTTTGAGGACCCAAAGAGTAATTTACTATTATATTCATTTGAGCTATCCTCTGTTGGATACTCCCAATTGTTTGTGAAGTTTTAACATAAAAAGTTGCAAATATAAATGATATTCAACATGTAACTAATTGGGCTATTCTTCTATCCAGGGATGCTCTGCCCTTGCTGAGTTCTGGGATTGGTTAGAGAAAGAAATTAGTAAAGATAGGGCTTTAACCGAAGTAAAGGCTTGATTTTAATCTTTTTTTTCTTTTTTTGTTGGCAAAGTTGGGATGGAGAATATTTCAAAATCCTAACCATGACAGATGTGCGTGCAGATTTTGAAGGTAAGGCGGTCTCAAATGGAGATTTGGTGCATGCAAGGAAGGGAAGAAGCCAAGCTTCACGGATTGCATGGTTCGTAGTATTGACAATGGAATAGATTCTAGGTAAGAAACTATTCTCACCTTGCCTTTTGAAACTTTGAACGTGAGAATTGATAATTGTAGGGATTAACTAAACCTAGAGATTATAGGAGATTATTGTTAGGATGTTAGTTTAATTTGAACATTTGTAGAATCTGTTATTATTAGAATATTCTATTAGTCCCATAATTGTAGGGATTAACTAAACCTAGAGATTATAGGAGATTATTGTTAGGATGATTATAGGAGTAAATTCTTTCATTTTTATAATTGCGATTACGGGATGTTAGTTTAAGCATATCTTGAGTTGGTACGGAAATGGGATCACCAATAGGCGGAGACAAGAGATTCATATGGGAAAACATAAGTAAACGAGCTTCCTGAAATTATTATGATAGTTAATATTTTATATAGTCCGAAACCCGTTCTTACCACAAGCTTTTAATAATTGTGAGGGATTAGGTGCTCCGTTTTTATTTTTCCATTGAGGCCGAAATATTTTATTAGTCCCATAAAGGGATTTAAATAGAAATTATAGGAGATTATTGTTAGGATGTTAGTTTAATTTGAATGATGTAGAATCTGTTATTATTAGAATATTTTATTAGTCCCATAATTATGAGGATTAACTAATCCTAGAGATTATAGGAGATTATTAGTAGGATATTAGTTTAATTTGAATGTTGTAGAATCTATTATTATTAGAATATTTTATTAGTATCATAATTATAGGGATTAACTAAACCTAGAGATTATAGGAGATTATTGTTAGGATGTTAGTTTTTCAAATTTCAAATCTAGATCTCTATTTTGTCTATAAATGTAATCGTGCTCTCATTTGAATATACAACAATTATTCTTATCTGATAATCTTTCAAATGCCTAGTAAAAAATATGAAGCAGGTATATATATATATATAAAAAATATCATATAAGGCATCTGAAATAAAATCGGGATGCCTTAGTTAAGGCGTCCTAGTTTAACCAAAAAGGCGTCTTGGTTTAACCATAGGACGCCTTATATATTATTTTTACAACTACCCCTGGTCAGACGTCCTTCTCAAAAAGGACGTTAATTGCCTCTAATTCAGGACGTTAATATGCTTTTTTGTAGTATGTATATGAGAGGGAACCGTTAGACTTCCTGGTTCTTAGCAAAACGTTCGAACCACTACATTAAGTTCGAACTTTAAAATATGCAGTAATGAGTTATGGAATACAACATTGTTTTCTTTGAAGTTCGAACGTAATGGTGAAGTTCGAATGCATTATCTAACAGACGGACATATCAGTAAAGTCAAAGTGAAAATAATTGCTGCCACCACAAAATTGTAATATTCCTGGAAACATCAATTAATTGAGCCGGAGACAAGACAGAAAGGTAACCATATCTTGATATTCAAAAACACCATCCACTATAAATTGTGGTACACTTTACAATTGCCAACCCATGATGACATGGGACCTATATCATGGCATATATATAGATGACAGGGACACAAAAAAATTTACACTACTACATGTACAGAGGGAATACCAAACTTTATCCCATGTTCAACAAACCCAATTTCCCACTATGAACATGGTCCAAAGTTTGGTTTCCTACACAAAGGGCGGAGTTCATTCCAAAATATAGTGACATAACTTGATTAACCCTGACCATCCACCAAAATACAATGTCAACATTACATAGTACCCTCTATTATTGAAGCAGGCTACGGATCCACGAGGTTTTATACTCTGGAGGGATTTTTGCAAACGAACTCAACAGTTTCTCATTGCCAAGTATCTTGATATGAGCCTAGTTCATCTCATCCCATGACAGATCTTCAACATCCAGCAGGTGCATGAAGAGATCATCACCCTTTGCATCAATATCAGCTTGCCTTTGTTGATTAGGCATGTGATTGCAAAGTTTGTCGAACACACCGTGAATTGTCTTGTCCAAAGAGGTAACTGTGTCCCTCAATGCATCAGCCATGACTTCAGAGTAGTTCAAATGTCTCTTCTTCTATTGACTGGTTGATGGTTCAGCCCCATTGTCCACAGTTGTTGGAGTTGCATTGATTGGTTGTGTGAACATAGATTCAGCAGTAACATGATGAGGTGTTTCAGGAAGTTCCTCATCCTCTTCATTAACCTCTTCCTCCATTCCGACAGGAGAGTTCACATCCTCTCCCACAACCCTGTCCTTACACCATACCATGGTAAGGGACTCCAAGTTTGGAAAAGGCTTAGTGCGAAATTGTCCCGCCCTTGAATGAACCTGTGAATTGACCATATATGTGAGAACAAGGCGGATAAGTTAAATGACATTGTAAGTAAAGTGGTTGATGTAGGAGTGAGGAATGCAAGAACATACCTTTATGTACTTATCCCACACATCTTTGTCAGCTGTGACACATTTTGTGTCAGGATCCCACCCAAAGCCTGATGTGTTGGTCCCGTACACCATGTCATGGGCCACTTGCCACAACTTCTTCAATGTCTTAATTCTAGATGTTATATGAGGAGATGCCTTGATCCCACATCCGGGAAGCTTTTGTTCCATCACAGACTGAAGCGCATTGGCAAATCCGGACTTGAAGCCGTTATCAGCGATGAACTTGTAGTCAACCTTCAGACTGACAAGGCAGTCAACCAAAACCTTGTCCTCCTCAAGCGTCCACATTTTTTGTTTCCCCTTTCCTGTTTGGTCATTCTGCTCCATCTACAAAACTCACACACAAACCACAAAGTGTATTAAACTGCATTAGGTTCAGCATAAACATGTACTAATTATCACGCACACATTGCACCTAATATAACACAATTTGTTTCATTTAAGTCACAATTGAAATTGGTGTTCATAGTAAGCCAACCAAACAAAATACAAAATACAAAATGAAATACAACATAGTCTGATGATTAACAATATTATACAACATTATCAACTATCACTAGGTGTCATAAAGGCAGCAAACATGTCATTTGCAACACTCTCCCTAAAGTTATTCCACAGCTCACTAGTTTCCATTGGAATCATTGGGGTGTTTTCAATAGTGAGAGGTCCACCGTTCAATGACTCAAGCTGCTCGTCAAGAGGATCTTGAACGGATTCACGACGAATCAGATTATGGATAAGACAACATGCGAGGATGTATCTATTTTGGATCTTCACTGGATAATAAGATACACTCCGGAGGATTTCCCAACGTAACTTGAATATGCCAAAGCACCTTTCAATAACATTACGGGCAGCCGAATGTCGCATATTGAAGCACTCGTGTAGAGTTTGCAGTTGGCTTCCATGTCTCCACTCATTAAGGTGGTATCTTTGGCCTTTATAAGGAGCCAAAAAACCCTGGCAATTTGTGTACCCCGCATCAACCAAGTAGTAGTTCCCTGTGGCAACAAACGACCACACGTGATTCTGTTTCTTTTACAGCTGAACAGGGAAATATTGTTGGTCGATTTCCTTGATGGCAAGTGAACCAATCGAACAAGTAATAAAGTGAAAGTAGAGTATCGTCCCACAGAGACTGAGATATCGAGGAATGACGCACCAATGCTATGACAGTTGTGAAAGCTAAAAGTAAATATAATTAGGTTGAGAGGTTTTGTAACTATGCTACTAGAAAACGTAAACAAAAATCTATAAATAAGAGAAGATATCAATGAGAAGTTAGGCTGGACTCAGAATCGTCCTTAAGTGCTTCACTCCCCGGTTGCTCTACCCGATGCTATAGCATCTACACATCTGACTTCCGCAATTGCTCTGACATAGACACCGACTGCAAAGCTATTTGGTTAACCCACCACTATAATCTACCGAAGCTTCCGCATCTGATACATTTGATATTAACTATACTCCTTCCATATTCCTATGGTAACTTTCTAATCAAACCTGCGTTACGCTCAGGAGTAATAGTTATGAGAGGTAGACCCATTCCTGAAGCCTACAATAATAGGTCTCGCCGTGCACAGGCGGCCTAACAAACACTGTTTCTCAGAGGTCTAACCTCAACTCCTTGCCGATGGGCGAGGCCACGAGATCTAGCCCTTAACTTTCGTTAACCAACTAGTAATAAGCACACCGATACGTAAACCAAATTTATTTAATTAAGAACTGCAAGCTGGGTTCATTCAACACTTAAAGAATCATCCTCGTCCAGCCATCTAGAGTTTAGTTCATGGCCCGATGAGGGACACGGAAACGACACTAACGGAGAATGACCCATGATCAATAAAACAAAGATGAAAAATAGAAAACAGAAAGCTTGATGGAATTTTCGACGGCGTGGTTGAGGTCTTGTCACGTCACCACTCCACGTCTTCTTCATTCCGTCTCACCGGGAAGGAATCTTTGGGCGGTCTGGAAGTCTCGTGCTCTTGTGAAATCTCTCACTCTTCTCTCGAGTCTCGCCGAAAGTCGAATCTTGTTCTAGGGCTCTCCGACTACGGTAGGGTTGGCTCTCTTTGTTTCCTTTTATAATCAGTCCTTTCTTATAGTGCAAGTTCAGCGAGTTGGGCCTTTCCTAATCTATCGGAATCTATCATATCTTTGGATCCGAGTAGATTCTTTGCTATTGATTCTGCGGGATTCTTCAAATCTTTCAGTTTCGATCCTCCGCATCTTCTCTTCTGTTATGTCAGCAACCTATCTATAAATATCGCCCTTTATTTTATTCCTGAAATCATCTGGGTAAAAAGGTCAGAAAACATATCGCATAGCATTGCTTCCTCTACTCTGCTATAGCATTCGGGATGCCTTGTATTGCACTTGAATCGCTATAGAATGCTATAGCATCGTATCGCTCTGCTATTCGATTTCTCTTAAAAACAAAGCAATTTGTTCCATTCCCAAAGACATGCAAATGATTTCTACTCTTTAGTCCCTATATCATGAATGTATGCCTTTTTGCTTAGATTATCTATAGTTGAGCTTGGATTTAACATTCAATTCAGCCAATTAGTATAGGGAAAACATGGTATTATTTGTGCTCATCAAATATACATACTTAATAGTGCACTAACTATAACATGTATACCTTGTGGTACTCGTAGACCATGTTGTCTTCACAGAGCATCTCGCAACACCCTCCCATCCGCAGCTGACCCTTCCCATCCTGGCAAGACATATATGAATTGACCTTCCGGTGAACATACACCCAAAACATTGGTTGTTACCTCTCCTTTCCTATTTCTGTACCTCCCCTTTTTCTCTGCAGGGACTTGTATGCGTATGTGCGTTCCATCTAATGCACCAAGGCACCCCTGCAAACATAAACAACTATTAAAGCATGTGGTGAAACCATAATTTGTTGAACAATTCAGGATTTAACATGTCACACAATAAAAAAAAACAAATGCTACATACCTTAAACCATTTCCATCGATCACCATTTGAGTCCTCGGAATAGGCTCCGGTTTCTTAAGAAGCAATGATTGCAGTCTGATGGTAGCATTCAACACAAGCTTAAAGTATCTGCTAATCGTTTCACCCGACCTTCAAAAGTCAAATTGGATTACTCTGTTATTGACATGATGGCCTAGGATGTGGAGGAACATAGCCACTTGCTCGTCAACTAGCATATGTTTAGTTGGTTTCAATCCACCAATTGTGTCTAACATGTGACACAATTTATCAAACGTTGCCCGATACATCCTAATTTGGTTGAAGCACGTCGTATCACTACTGTATACCATTGCCCTCAAATTCACTCTCTTCGCATGAAAGTCTAATCTATATGACCTATCTGGTAAGTGCCTGGTCTACTTGATCCACTGCAACTATCATATTGACAATCAACATCCTCACCGCTAGAAGTAAAGCTAAGTATCCAAAAACATTGCAACCATTTGCTCTGCCTCTTGCTCCATACCCACACAATTTTTTCCACACCCATTTGCTTTTCAATGTCATCTACTACTCCTCTTTACATGATATTTTTTTCTACTTATTACATTGAAACATGTGATGTTTTTTTCCTGACTCAAAACAAGTCACATGTCCAAATCTTTTCCCTCACTCCGGTGGTTTCCTTACCTAGTTTAAATGTTAGCTATACAACATTATAACCCAAATGTCATATTACTTAACCATACCACCAGCCAACATATATAAAACAAACAAAAATTTGTTCACTTCAACACGATAGAGTCTAGATGAAAAGGAAACAAGTAATCACACATCTTCAGCACCATTACTGTATACCATTGCTCGAAGGCCGATTCTGATTTTGATATTTTGCAGGGGCTTTTGAGTCAAAATAATTCATTCTCCCAGGGAGATTTTTCAGGATCCCGCCACAAATAGATGGAGCTGAAATTCCCACGTTTGTGGGAGCTTGGACAGTGGAGGGAAGCTCAGTTCCCATGAGCTCGTCGAACCAAGCACCGAACTTGTGTGGGAACTGTATTACGTTCCCTTTCCCTCAGCTCAGTTCTAGGAACCAAACTTTCCATTCCTTTCCCTCCTCTAAGTTCCTTTCTGTTGGTCGATTTCCTTGATGGCAAGTGAACTAGTCGAACAAGTAATAAATTGTAATTAGAGTATCGTCCCACAGAGACTGAGATACCAAGGTGTGACGCGCGATTGCTATGATAGTTGTGTTAGCAGAAAATAAATATATTGGGTTGAGAGGTTGTTGTGATTATGCTATTAGCAAAAGTAAACAAAATAACTTTGAAATGTGAGAAGATATCAGTAAGAGGTTAGGCTGGACTAGAATCACCTTTAAGTGCATCAATCTCCCAGTTGCTCTACCCAATGCTATAG
This sequence comes from Acacia acuminata, assembly GCA_019022655.1. Lineage (NCBI taxonomy): Eukaryota > Viridiplantae > Streptophyta > Magnoliopsida > Fabales > Fabaceae > Acacia > Acacia acuminata. The sequence goes on from JAFJYI010000130.1 coordinate 1,834,939, forward strand.
CATCTATACTGCACAGCTTCCGTAATTGCTATAGAATAGCTACTAACTGCAAAGCTATTTGGTTAACCCATCACTATAATCTACCGAAACTTTCGCGTTCGATACATATGACGCTAACTATACTAATTCCATATTCCTATGGCAACTTTCTAGTCAGATCTGCTGTATGCTCAGGGTGTTAAAGTTATGAGAAGTAGACCCATTCCTGAAGTCTACAATAATAGGTCAAGCCATGCACGGGCTGCCTAGCAAACACTGTTTCTCAAAGGTCTAACTCCAACTCCTTGCCAGTAAGCTGAGGCCACAAATCTAGCCCTTAACTTCCGTTAATCGACTAGTAATTAAAACATTGATAAGCAAACCAAATTTATTTAATTAGGAACTGCAGCTGGGTTCATTCAACAACTTAAGAACTCATCCTCGTCGGCCATATGAAAATCAGTTCATGTGACGAGGGACACACAAAGCAGACACTAATAGAATAACCCATGATCAGAAAACTAAATTAAAAGAAGGAAAAAGAAAGCTTTGACGGAGTTTCCAACGGCGTGGTCAAGGTCCTATCACGTCATCACTCCACGTCTTCTTCGTTTCGTCGTACTGTAGGGAAGGATGCTGGGTTGTCTGGGAAATCTCGTGCTCTTGTAAAATCTCTCACTCTTCTCTTGACTTTGCCGAAAGATAGAATCTTGTTCTAAGGCTCTCCGACTCTCCTAGGGTTGGCTCTGCTGTTTCCTTTTATAATCAGGCCTTTCTTGTGGTGTAAGTTACAATGAGATAGGCCTTTCCTAATCCGTCGGGATTTATTGTATCTCTAGATCCGAGTGGATTGCTTATGTTGATTCTGTGGGATTTTCCAAATCTGTTAGTTCCAATCCTCCGCATCTTCTATTCCGTTATATCAGCAACCTAACTGTCAGTAGTGCCCTTTTATTTTATTCCTGAAATCATCTGGGTAAAAAGGTCAGAAAACATACCGTATAGCATTGCGTCCTTTACTTTGCTATAGCATTCGTGATGCCTTATATTGCACTTCGATTCGCTGTCATAATGCTATAGCTTCGTATCAACTCTGCTATACGTTCTTCTTTAAAAGCCCTGCAAATTGTTACATTCTTAGCATATGCAAATGATTTCTACTCTTCAGTCCCTATGTCATGAATGTGTGCCTTTTTGCTTAGATTATCTGCAGTTACGCTTGTGTTTAACATTCAATTCAGTCAATAAGTATAGGGAAAACATGGTAAGATTTGTGCTCATCAAATACCCCCACACTTAGCTTTTTGCACTCCTGGGCAAAATAAGATGAAGCGAACAGAAACTCATAGCCGCAGTACTCCTGTCCGTATAACTTTGCTTGCATGCTTACTTTCAGTTTCCATCCCCTAGTTGGCAATCCCACTGTCCAGTGCCAATCGCTCATAAAGCGTGGTATTGTTTAGATGAAGAAGTCTCAAGGGGCTCTCAAGTTCAGTGTTTACACTCGCTCACCCAGGGGGTTTTTGTTTCTCTCTTGTCAGACGGGCCCAGAAGATCCATAGCCTTGTCAAAGTTCTAAGATTACTTCCTAGCAATCTGAGTATTCGTTCATCCAAAGGACTTCTTGGGTTATAATGGGAGGATGGCCTAGTGTCTTGAGATGGGAATTGAAGAGGGATGCTATAGCAGATCCGGTTGACAAATCTTTTGGCCTCAGCCAAGTGCTCCTCCTTGAACTTAATAATTCTCGCTGTTCTTTACTCTAGGTCTTTTCTTGGGTTCTTCCTTCTTCCTTTTTCTTTTCTTCTTCTCTCTTTTTTTTTCTTTTTTTTAAAGCAACAGCTCTTCAGTTCTTTCTGCAGCTTTTCATGGGAGCACTCTGCCGTAGCATTTTTCATAGTTTTCTTCTAGTTCTCTTATCTAACCAGTTTTGCTGTAGCACACTTGGATGGCTCAATGGGGTGGCAATGTGGAGATGGTGATAGAATGGGTTGTGTCTGGGAATAATGGGTATGACATGAATGCCTTTATCCTATGAACTTCAAACTCAGATGCCAGATAGTTTATCAAAGAACTAAGACAAATCAAAGATCAAACACAGGCTAGCAGACATGCACACAAAATAAAACAATTAGGCTCACTTCAATCCTTTCATTGGGGGTTACTCCCTTTAAACTTCTTCATCGCCACTTTACCTCGTATCAGATTAGCTGGCACTGTCAATTTCCCAAGCCTAAAGGTTCAGTTCCCCTAGGCAATTGTGCTATGTTAAGTTATACAGACATTCATTCCATTGCTACAAGATTCTATTCATGCTTTACTATGGACCGTGAAAAAAATTTCAGTATGTGCAAAAAACTATATTCAGGGTGTGTTTAGTGGCAGATTATATCACAAATCGTCTCAATCCCCCCACACTTGAAGGATGCAATGCCCCCATTGTAATAGAATGATAAGTAAAACTAGGCGTACATCAAAGGGCGAGAGAAAAATATAAAGCACGAGAAGCAAATTATCACAATGGCATTCACAAAAGGGCCCTGGGGCAAACGCCCAGGGCCTGAGCAGATCGTCAGTAAAAAAGAAAAACAAACTGGACTAAAAAAAGAACAAAGAGAAAAGAAAACTACGGGGTAGGAGGAACGGGAGGGGCTGGGGCGTTGCTAGCAGTGTCTTCCTCATCCGACGAATTGCCGAGGGTGTTGACCACAGGGATCGCCGAGTGGGAGTGGGAGAGGGAGACGGCCGCTGGCAGGTGACGGCGATGGGATTCAAGCTTTGCCCAAGAGTCGCTCCGAAGGGTCTTGAGCTCAGTGCGTAGGCGACGGAGCCGGCGCGGAAATTTGCGTGGAGACTTTATATCAGTGGCCGGGCAGAAGTAAAGGTGGGCGTGAGTGAGGATATAGGATTTATCGGACGAATCGATGAGACCGGATACTTGAGCGGGTTCAGTGGATAAGGAGAAGGGGGATGAGACCTGGACGGTGACGGGTAGTGCCGGCGTCGTGGGTGGAAAGCGACGGGGCGGCTGAAGAGCGTAGGCCGGTGGGGGCGCCGGCCACGCCGTGTTGTACACTTTGTCCAGACCATTGTCGTCTATGTGTGAGGATATGGAAGGAGAAGGGGAGTCGGTGGGATTGTGAAAAGATGCGGGTGCAGGGGTGGTGGAATGGATAGAGTAGATGAAGGGATTTGAATATGAAACGTCACGGCTCCTTAGACAATGTGGCCTCCTTAGTCAGCGTGCAGTGGGCCCAAGAAGGTGGCCCACTCAAACAAACGCATGCACGAAGTAGTTAGAGATGAGGGGCGTACCTAGCGGAAATTGGGCTTTTTCCGTGTAGTCGCTCTGGGTCCTGATGCCATGCCTTGTGCCGTAGCAATTTCCATGCTGGACTCGTTCACTCCTGTGTTGATGCTAAAGAACAATAACCTTGGGCTGCCTCCCAATAGCGCTTGCTTTAAAGTCTTCAGCCGGACTTTGCTATAGCAATTTAATGCTGTGGTGGTGCAAGAAGGTCCCCTGCTTCTTTAGTGCCTTTGTTGTCATCGAAAAAAGTCAAGTACTTCTCAGTTGGGTCTTTCAATCTCGTAGTCTTAAGTATTGAGAAGATGACCTGATCATCGTTTACACGCATAGTGAGTTCTCCTTTTTCCACATCAATCAGCGTATGACCAGTTGCCATGAAAGGTCTTCCCAGCAAAATTGGGACATCGTGATCCGTTTCAAAATCCAGGATAATGAAATCCACAGGGAATATGAACTTATCTACTTTCACCAGAACGTTTTCGATCTTGCCTTCAGGTAGCACTATGGAGCGATCAGCTAGTTGCAATATGAATGTTGTGGGTGTGGCCTCTCCTACTGCTAATTGCTTGAAAATTGACATGGGCATGAGATTTACGATAGCACCTAGGTTGCATAGGGCTTTACCAGAGTAATGGGGTCCGATTGCACACGGAATTGTAAAACTGCCAGGATCCTTCAATTTCGGAGGTAGTCGATTGGTTAACATGGCACTGCAGTCCTGGGTCAATGCTACTGTCTCGAACTCTTCCAATCGCCTCTTCTTAGACAGAATTTCCTTCATAAACTTCACGTAGTTGGGCATTTGTTCCAAAGCTTCTACGAGTGGAATATTAATGTGCAATTGCCGTAGCATATCCAGGAACTGCTTGAATTGTTTCTCTCCTGTCCTTGCTTCTTTAGCCTTTGCAGGAAATACGGTGGTGGCTTTGCATTACTGGAGGCCCGAGGTCAAGATTATGCTTTGATGATGAAGCGGTAGCATTCCTTATTAGGTATTGTACGTGATCATCCAATGCTGCACGTGGAGGCAATATTGCGGTGCTTAGATCATGTTTTGGTTGTGACAGTCTTGGTTGCCTCTGTTCGTCTCCAAGGGGATGTTCAGTATTTGCTTGCCCTTCTTTAAAGGCCTAAAGTCTCGGATCAGTGACAACCATAGGTGGCTTAGTTGCTTTCATGGGTTCTAAGCTTTTACCACTTCTAAGCTCTATCAGTTTGACTTCTTCTCTTCCTTGAATCCTGGGGACTTCAGTGTCACTGGGCAGGGATCTTGAGGATCTGCTGTTCAGAGCTGTTGCTAATTGTCCTACTTGAGTTTCAAGAATCCTCAAGGTCACTTGCTGATTCTGGATGATTGCATCATTCTTTACCATATAGTCCTTCAGAAGGGAAAACATAAAGTGCTGCGGGTCTGATTCACCGCCCTGCTACCTGCTTGCTGGGTAAACCCTGGTGGGTTTGATGTTCGGTTTGAGTATTGTGGGCCTGATGATTGTCATGCTGCTTGTGAACCTTGAGAGCTCCATGAGAAGTTAGGATGCTGCCTCCATCTGGGGTTGTATGTATTTGAATACGGATTGTTGGTGTTGCTGCCCCTGTTGAAGTTGTTGACGAAGTTTACCGATTCAGGGTTGGTGGAGCACTGAGAGTAAGAGTGCTCTCCACCACAGTACACATAAGCTACCTGAGATAGTTGCAGCGACGTGTTGCTTGATGGAAGGTTCAGTCCTTTCACCATATTAGTCAGAGATGAAACTTGAGCAGTGAGAGCAGTCATGACATCTAATTCATGTATCCCTGCAACAGTTCAGGAGGATGCAGCTCTGTCTGTTGGCCACTGATGACTGTTCATGGCCATGTGTTCCAGTAAATTGTGGGCTTCCTCATAGGACTTCATTAGGATAGACCCTCTAAACGAGGTGTCTACAATTGATCGTGTTTGCCCATCGAGACCTCTGTAGAATGTTTCTAACTGGACCCATTCACACAGTCCGTACTGGGGACATCTTCTTAGGAGGTCCTTGAATCTATCCCAGGCTTCGTAAGTAGATTCACCAGGTTTCTGTTGGAAGTTGGATATGTCTCCTCTGAGTTAAGCATTCTTAGTAGGTGGAAAAAAATTGAGCAAGAACTTACTTTCCATATCATTCCACGTGGTGACGGAATTAGCAGGTACGTTGTTGAGCCACATCCGAGCTTTGTCCCTTAGTGAGAAGGGGAATAACTTAATCCGGACGACGTCAGGAGGTATACCAGGGATCACAAAAGAATCACACACCTCCATGAAGGTCATGAGGTGAAGGTGCGGATCTTCGGAAGGAAGTCCTCCAAATTGTCCGGCTGCATTTAGCATCTGAATCATGACACCTTTAATTTCAAAGTGTCCAGCATTGAAGGTTGGTGGTGTGATGGCCGAGTTCAGCTTGTTTAGATCTTGAATCCCGAATTCTATGATGACCTTGTTCACATCTGGGTTTGGAGGTGGAGGGACCTGGTCATCCCTGTTTATTACTCTACGCTCTCGTTGCTCCCGCTCGTGGTTGACAAGTATATCTGCCATGTTTGCTGGGTCAAAAGATTGACTTCTTCGCACGCTTCTGCGCCTTTGTTTGTAGGTGCGTTCTATCTTAGGATCGTAAGGCTCTAGATTGGCTGGCGGTGAGTTGGGCATACACTACAGAATGTACCTGAAAATCAAGAGCAAAGAAAGTGAGCTCTCTTACTAAGTAAATCACAACTATTAAGCAAAGGGCGTCGTCACAAAGGGTATCGCGGTCCCGGCAACGGCGCCAAAAACTTGTTGGTCGATTTCCTTGATGGCAAGTGAATCAGTCGAACAAGTAATAAAGTGTAAGTAGAGTATCGTCCCACAGAGACTGAGATACCAAGGTGTGACGTGCGATTGCTATGATAGTTGTGTTAGCAGAAAATAAATATATTGGGTTGAGAGGTTGTTGTGATTATGCTACTAGCAAAAGTAAACAGAATAACTTTGAAACGTGAGAAGATATCAGTAAGAGATTAGGATGGACTCAGAATCACCCTTAAGTGCATCAATCTCCCATTTGCTCTACCCAGTGCTATAGCATCTATATTGCACAGCTTCCGCAATTGCTACAGCATAGCTACTAACTGCAAAGCTATTTGGTTAACCCACCACTATAATCTACCAAAGCTTCCGCGTTCGATACATATGACGCTAACTATACTCCTTCCATATTCCTATGGCAACTTTCTAGTCAGATCTGTTGTATGCTCAGGGTGTTATAGTTATGAGAGGTAGACTCATTCCTGAAGTCTACAATAATAGGTCAAGCTGTGCACGGGTTGCCTAGCAAACACTGTTTCTAAAAGGTCTAACCCCAACTCCTTACCAGTAAGCTGAGGCCACAAATCTAGCCCTTAACTTCCGTTAATCGACTAGTAATTAAAACATTGATAAGCAAACCAAATTTATTTAATTAAGAACTGCAACTGGGTTCATTCAACAACTTAAGGACTCATCCTCGTCCAGCCATATGAAAATCAGTTCATGATTGACGAGGGACACATAAAACAGACACTAACAGAATGACCCATGATCAGAAAACTAAATTAAAAGAAGGAAAACAGAAAGCTTTGATGGAGTTTCCAACGGCGTGGTCGAGGTCCTATCATGTCACCACTCCACGTCTTCTTCGTTCCGTCGTACTGCAGGAAGGATGTTGGGTTGTCCTGAAAATCTCGTGCTCTTGTGGAATCTCTCACTCTTCTCTTGAGTCTGCCGAAAGATAGAATCTTGTTCTAGGGCTCTCCGACTCTCCTAGGGTTGGCTCCGTTGTTTCCTTTTATAATCAGGCCTTTCTTGCGACGTAAGTTACAGCGAGCTGGGACTTTCCTAATCCGTCGAGATTTATTGTATCTCTAGATCCGAGTGGATTGCTTCTGTTGATTCTGTGGGATTCTCCAAATCTGTTAGTTCCGATCCTCCACATCTTCTATTCCGTTATATCAACAACCTAACTGTCAGTAGTGCCCTTTTATTTTATTCCTGAAATCATCTGGATAAAAAGGTCAAAACACATACCGCATAGCATTGCGTCCTTTACTTTGTTATAGCATTCGTGATGCCTTGTATTGCACTTCAACTCACTATCATAATGCTATAGCATCGTATCAGCTATGCTATACGTTCTTTAAAAACCCTGCAAATTGTTCCATTCTTAGCATATGCAAATTATTTCTACTCTTCAGTCCCTATGTCATGAATGTGTGCCTTTTTGCTTAGATTATCTGCAGTTACGCTTGTGTTTAACATTCAATTCAGTCAATAAGTATAGGGAAAACATGGTATGATTTGTGCTCATCACTTTCCCTCCTTAAATCTTCTCTATAATAAACGAGGCCTTAGATTGAGCATAAAGTAGAGCATTTGATTATCGTGATATTAGAAAGGAACATACTATTAAACTTGGTTTAAGCAATAACGTGATTTTTAATGAAGGGTTTGAACTACTTTTTCAAAAGTTTTCAATTTTTCAGAAAAACTTATTTAATTTACTAGTTCGTATATCTTATGTTTGAGTTAAGTTGAAAAGTTTTTACTTCCCATAACAAAACTTAGCTTAGAGCCCATTTGGAAATTATTTTTGGAGAATGATTTTCACCATTTATGAGGTAAAAATGACTTTTGGAGAATGATTTTGGAGGGTCAAATTTATGCAAAAGAACATTAGCTTTTTGTATAATTGCATTTAAAGGATAAAATTGTATTTAAATATTATAAACATTATATTTTATAATAAATACTAAAAATTACATAAAATTGTTAGAAAAAATAAATTTCTACCATTAGTAAATTATGTAACATGATAAAAATTAGATCAAATATATATGTATTAATAAATTGTGTAGTATAAAATATTTTTAACATAGGGATAAGGGTCTTAAATGCTATGGAAGTTTTCGTTCAGGAGCATTGGTAAAAGAAGTTTTTTTTGGACCAAAAATGTCACGGAAGTTCACAAAATGTAGCAATTTTGCCCCTCTGTTAATTTTGACCGTTAAATTTAACTAAGTGTACACGTGGCATGCCACCTCATCACACGTGGCATGCCACCTTATCAATCAAAAGAGTTAAGTATCATTTTTGCCTCGGAAGTTTTTGATGAGGAGCAATTTTGCCCAGGAAGTTTTCACTAAGGGGCAATTTTGCCCCGGAAGTTTACAAAACGTAGCAATTTTGCCCTTCTGTCCCCCAATATTAAATTTGACTATTAAATCAATCAAAGACCACACATGTTATGCCTTGAAAATGTCAAACTTGGAGTCAGAGAAGGAGATCCTTGAGATGTTGAGCTCAAGGCGACCAGAATTTGTGAAGCTGAACTGGTCAAAGGGACGAAAGGTCTATCGCAAAACCCAGAGGAAGCATCACTTATGATCTAAGCAAATGATTAGTCTATGCAAACGTAAATATTATCACTATTGATTTGTTTTACTTAACCAATTTTTGGAATAATTCATTTCTCATTTTGTGTTTCATTTGCTTAGATCATAAGTGATGCTTCCTATAGGTTTTGCGACAGACCTTTCAGTCCCTTTGACGAGTTCAACTTCAAAAATTTTGGTCGCCTTGAGCTCAACATCTCAAGGATCTCCTTCTCTAACTCCAAGTTTGACCTTTTCAAGGCATGACATGTGTGGTCTTTGATTGATTTAATAGTCAAATTTAATATTGAGGGACAAAAGAGCAAAATTGCTACATTTTGTAAACTTCCGGGGCAAAATTGCTCCTTAGTGAAAACTTTCGGGGCAAAATTGCTCCTCAGTGAAAACTTCTGGGGCAAAAATGATACTTTTGATTGATGAGGTGGCATACCACGTGTGTGCTCAGTTAAACTTAACGGTCAAAATTAACGAAGGGGCAAAATTGCTACGTTTTGTAAACTTCTGTGGCATTTTTGGTCCAAAAAAAACTTCCGTCTTATCAGTGCTCCTGAGCGAAAACTTCCATGGCATTTAAGACCTTTATCCCTTTAACATATAAAAAAAAAATTGTTTCTCTAATGAAACAAACTTATTAAAATCAACTGGCCCATTGAAGAAAAACAATTAGGATTAATTTATATTTATATATGTGTATGTGTATATTCTGAATAGATTATTATATTTTTTTACCAAGCCGTGACCTTCTTAACATTTGTTTCTCGGGTATTGCAAAATTATTGCCGTTAATGGCGTATAGCGGCCCACCATGGGCTTGCTTTATGCGGGTGCCTCTGCATCGTCATGACCTGCCACACCTGGTTCAGCTTGTATCATTAAAGTTAAAATTATATCTCTTTCATTATTTTTCTAAAATTACAAAATTAATTTTAATCCTCTATTCATTTCTTTTTTCCCTTTCCCCAAATAAGCCTGAAATGCATATTCTACACCGTCACTGTATACCATTTTCCGCTTCACACGGCCGCAACTCTCAAACATTCTGATCCAATACATCAAATCAAGCACAGCAAGACATCAATGATCAATCAAAGAGAATTAGAAAAAGGAAAATAAATTAAAAATATAATTATGAAGTTCAAGAGATTACATACAAAGCTACATTAATTCCTATTTTTAAGAGTTAAAGATGTTAGTTCCCTATTGGTATTTTGATGATGATTAAGGTTAAAAAGAATGTATGCTCAAGAAAGATAACCAAAATAACTTTAACACAATCAAAATCACGTCTTATCAGAAATAGAGCTTCGAGTCTGGACCTAGACTCAAGCCTAGGTATTCAGTGACTCGAGCCAATGAGTTTTCAATCTTAAAGTATTTTCTAAAGTAAGAATCACTTGACTCGAGCCTACGAAATGTCTGCCTCGATTTTGTGGCAAGACTCGAGCCAAGAATTCCAGAGACTCCAGCCAAAGGTTTAAATTTAAAAATGATTTTTTGAAACTAAAATTTCTTGCCTCGAGCCTATTTACATACCTCGAGTGTAGAGGCTGACTCAAGCCCCATATTCTGCCTCGAGTCAAAGATCTTCAATATCTTTCATCAATCTTCTATCATTAACTCGAGCCTGGAATATGTGTGACTCGAGTCTATGGGTAGACTCGAGCCAAGGTATTTGCTACCTCGAGTCAAGTACATTTTTCAAATGTTCTTCCTGCCTTTCACGATACTTTGACTCGAGCCTGTGAGAATGATGACTCGAGCCAAGGTTGTCTCTGTTTTCACGAATGCTTATCTAAAATCTAAAAATCTCTGAATATGCTTATGGATTCATCATAATATCTTTCATTGATGTTCTTGACTTGTTTTAAACAGTTTGTTAGTAAGTTACAGATGGTTAGAACATAAATTGTCTTAGGATTTTTAGTAAAGCAGTCGGCGTGTCAGAGAGCATTTAATGCTCTTACCTATTCAAGACCTTAACCAACAGACAAACCTCTAGGCATCCAAAAGACATTTTAGGAAAGAATGTTTCATTCTCTTTGCTGGGCTCCCAACGGTCATAATCGCAGGAATAAAGGAATTAAAGATATTGCAACCGCAATCAAATACAGACCTTCCACGCTTCAAGTCTAACAGGCATTTTAAAGAAGACCCAACGGCTACATTCAAGCTTCATCAATGGTCATTAGATACAACATCTATAAATGCTTGAAGCTATGAATTCTCAACTCCCGAAACACTGTGCATTCAATTTGAACTTATTGCAATCTGCTGTTTCATTAACTTCGCTTAGTATCTCTGGATATTATTGTGTACTTCGGTGTTTAACATTTATCTACTCGTGAGGAGTTTCTAAACACTTATTTGATTATTGTTTTTGGAAATCTTAAGTGTGGGTGAACGATTACAACTTATAAGGGGGAGTGAGTTCAAGTGTGAAAGGATCATTCTAAGTTACAGAGTGTGTGATTGCATTCGTATTTGAAAAGTTAGTGAAAAACCCAAGGTGTCCTTGGGGACTGGACGTAGGTCGAAGTGTTTGACTAAACCAGTATAAACTGCTTTGTGTCGATTTTCCTTTTCTGTCTCTATTTTACTTACGCCTATGTTTACTTTGCGAAAAGTCTTTGAGATCACCTATTTACCCCCTCTAGGTGATATTCCATCATCAAAAGACACTTAATTAATCTCCTAACTGCAACAAACCTTACTACGATGCTAACTACTACCTCCTATGTGTGATTGATTACTTGATTTGACGCTCTAATCAGACTCGCCAACTTGAGATTCCAGCTGCATCTCGTGGTGACCGGCGACGTAATCGAGGAAGACCTCACCTATGGTGTTGTTGCTGCGTGCTGCTGCTACTGTTGCCGGCGATGGAGGAGGAAGTTCGACAGAAGAAGAGGATGAGAGTGAGGAAGCACTACTACAAAGAAGGGCAACAACTTCCCTAAGACATGTCCTTATTTTTAAAAAGGGAGTCAAAAGTGAACGTAGTGGCATTTTTGTAAAATAAATGGTGATATTATCAAATTTGGCGTCCTGAAACTTTTTTCAGGGTGTCTAAAATAAATTAAGGCATCCTAAAATAATTTTAGGATGCCTAATTTAATATTTTTCCGCCAAAAATAATAATGTTTTAGCGCTTTGGCGCCATTTCTGGAATTATTTTGGCACCAGTTGGAATTTTTTTTAATTGGCGTCCTGATAAGTGAATTAGGGCGCCAAAAATAAATTAGGGTGTCCTACTTTAATATCAGGAGACCCTAATTTATTATAAGGCATCCTGATATTAAATCAGGACGCCCTATATTCCTTTTTGAAGCCCTGATTCACTTATCAGGACGCCGATAGTCCATTTTATTTTAATTAAGTCTACACCGCGTCTTGTGCCGGCCCACTCAATTACTCTCAACCCTAGCGTATTCACTTTGGACACCTCACGGCCGTCTCCTCCCTTAACCTCTCTTCGCGGCTTCGATACGTTATTCGGTTCTTCTTTTCCGGCAACGACGCCATCGTCTCCTCCGTCTCCGACGCCCCCACCGAACATTGTCCACCGTCGATCTCCTTCATCTTGTTCTCCTTCTCTCTTTCGCGAAGCTTTGATTTTTTTGGGGAGAAGCTCCTTCACCGTTTTTCCTTCTTGCATCGCCGATCGAGTTCCGCTCCTCATCTTTTGGGTGTTGGTTCTTCTTTCTCCTCGTCGCTGTCCGTCCTCTGCCACTTTGAGTGCACTAAAAATTGTTCTCTTCTCCTCCTTCGCTGCTATGCGTGAATTGGTATGAGGTATGTTCAAAGATCCTCTTATTCCTATGTATTTAGGGTGCTATCATATTGAATACATGCAGACTGTTATTCTTTTACTCTCTGTTCAGTCGTTTGTTTGGATTGGGAAATTGTGTTTTCCGTTTTAATTGTCACTTGATTTTTGTTTTAGCTTGTCTCGGTGATTACATGAAATTTGAATTTCGGTTTAAATGGAACCAAAAGAAACATGTCCTTATCGGTTTAGATTCTTTTTTATGCCTTTTAAAGATGTTATGTAAAGTAGAAAGATACATGCGAGAACATAAGTTTTTGGCTTTATTTTGCCTATGTCTATAATATTAGTCTGTCCATTTTGCCTTTCAAATATATCAGATATGTTTCATGTTATTTAATTGCCTTTCAAAAATTTGTTTTGCTATAACTAGAGGTTATGTGATATCTAAATCCTAAATATTCTGACTCAACATTATATTTTTTTCCCACAAAAATGTTTGGAGCATAATTACAAAAATGAATGGATGATGTTTTGGTTTCTTAAAGACCTGTATGATTTTTGCTAAGTGTGACAATTACACTTTCGGTGTGAAATATAGCATGCACTTGTGTCTTGAAAAGATCATCCTTGATTTTGCACGATTTGTAGCCTTGATCCTCCTTTATATTTTGATATTATATTTTCATCCACTCAAACTATTAGTTGACTAATTTAACCAAAACATCATTTCTTTAACATTGGAATTACACACACACACATACACATAGTGGTTATCTTTAACATTGGAATTCATCCACTCAAATTCATTGGATGTTGATTGAAAGTCATATCTTTTAGGTTCTTCATTGGTATTGGTTATTGGAGGTTTTCAACGGTCACATGATAATATTTTTTGAGTGATTCTTTTTTTCGTATGAAAGTTGACATCCAAAAGAGTAATAATTTATAATTTTTGGTGGTGTGATAAGTTAGTGATGAATTTTTGAATTTTTTCCTTTTTCCAAAACTATTAGTATGTGAAGGTTTTTTTGTTTATATGTCTAACTTTGGTTTCCTTTGTTCTTTTGCAAGTGAATGTGAGTTTGTATGTACTTCTTTTTTTACTGGAACCTTTCCTTCTACTCTTAATTCTTCAATTATTTTCTTTGATAGGTTAATACAATCACTTTTTCGCCAATATCCAGAATTTAAGTAAAGGGTTACAAGTAGTTACTTTCCACAACTAGAGAGACTTCATATTCTTCCGGCATCATCAATATGTATCCACAAGACTTGAATAATTAATCCACATTTATATGTTTATGCATTTTCTTTCTTTCAATATTGTTGTGCTCGGCTCTGCTTTCCTGATGTTCTGTTGGTTTCTGATCTGTACTTGTAATTTTAATTTTTACTATTTCCCCATATTGGTAGGGTTGTTTGTATGTTATTTTGATTAGCATAATGCTAGAAGAGCATAGTCTATCAATTTCAACCCTTTTTTTCCGAAATTGTTTGTTGTTGAAATTTTGGGATGTATTACTTTTAAGGGGAAATGCTGCCGAATTTTTTTTAAAAGAGAGAAAAAAGCACGTTGTTTATTTTTTTTTTGTTATAAACTTGAGTGTTGTTGGAAATGTCTTAGGTGGTATTAAAATAGGGCATAGTTGGATGAATGCTTTGAGAACTAGTGAAGAATATGAGGATGGGGTGGAAGAGTTTATTGAATTTGCTAGAAGGAATGTGGCTACAAAAAATGGGATGTATTATTGTTCATGTGTTAATTGCTTAAATGGGGTTCGACGGGATATTGCTACAATAAGGGATCACCTAATTTGTGATGGAATAAACCTTCGATACACAACATGGATATGGCATGGTGAAGAGGTAACTACCAGTGTGTCCCACGAAAATGAAGTTGAGGTAGATGACGATGGAATGGAGAGAATGATTCATGATGTTGAGGTCGAATCTTTTGCACAACCGCATGAATATGAAGCGTGCGGAGTGATGCAGAGACACCTTTGTTCCCTGGGTGTACTAAGTATACGGTTGGTCGGGACCTTACATTTGGTCAACTTAAAGGCAACTTGTGGGTGGACTGATAGTAGTTTCATGTCACTGCTTCAATTGTTGTGTGATATGTTGCCAGACGATAATGTACTTCCAAATCATATGTATGAGGCCAAGAAAATCTTGTCTTCGATGGGTATGAAGTATAAAAAGATACACAGTTGCCCTAATGACTGCATATTGTACAGAAATAAGTACGAAGGCCTGAGTAATTGTCCGAAGTGTAAAACTTCACGATACAAAGTGAAGAAAGGTGGTGGTTTTGGAGATGATGAGACAACAAAAAGGCAACCTATGAAGGCATTGTGGTATCTTCCAATAATACCGCGGTTTAAGCGTCTCTTTACTAGTGAAGCGACGGCGAAGCAGTTGAGATGGCATTCTGATGAGAGAATATCCGATGGAAAATATCTTCAGCACCCGGCTAACTCTCTGCAATGGAAGAAAATAGACGAAATGTTCCCTCAATTTGGCAGTGAGCCAAGAAACCTTCGTCTGGGGCTTTGTACAGATGGTTTCAATCCGTATCGGACTCTTAGTAGCACCCGTAGTGCATGGCCGATTCTCCTTATAATATACAACTTACCTCCCTGGCTATGTATGAAGCGCAAGTATGTGATGCTCTCTATGATGATTTCTGGACCAAAACAGCCTGGGAACAATATCGATGTGTACTTGACGCCTTTGGTTGAGGATTTGAAGAAATTGTGGGAGGAAGGCGTAGATGTGTTTGATGCATATAAGAAGGAGTCCTTCAAGATGCGTGCAATGATTTTTACCACGATCAATGACATTCCTACATACGGAAATTTGTCAGGGTATAGTGTCAAGGGGCATAAAGCATGTCCAATATGTGATGCAGACACAAACTTCCATCAACTAAAGCACGGGAAAAAAACGGTCTACCTCGGTCACAGGAGGTTTCTTGATCGGTTCCACCCATATCGTAAGTTAAGAAAGCGTTTTAACGGCTTACCGGAGCATAGAATGGCTCCAAAGCCATTAACCGGAGAGGATGTTTATAATCGGGTGAAACATATCAATGTCATATTGGGTAAGCAGCGAAAGATTGTGGGTGAGAAGAATATATGGAAGAATATATCAATTTTCTTTGATCTTCCATATTAACGTAGTCTTGATGTGATGCATGTGGAGAAAAACGTTTGTGATATCCTTGTCAGTACTCTTTTGCACATACCAGGAAAGACTAAGGATGGAATTAGTGTGAGACTAGACCTGGTTGATATGGGAATAAGAGAACGGTTACATCCACAAGTAAAAGAAGATGGTAAGAAGGCATACATGGAGCCAGCAGCTCATACACTATCAAAAGCAGAGAAAAAAAGTTTGTGTGGGTGTTTATATGACATATCGGTTCCACAAGGGGTTGATATGGGAATAAGAGAACGGTTACATCCACAAGTAAAAGAAGATGGTAAGAAGGCATACATGGAGCCAGCAGCTCATACACTATCAAAAGCGGAGAAAAAAAGTTTGTGTGAGTGTTTATATGACATATCGGTTCCACAAGGATATTGTTCAAATTTGAGAAGGTGTGTTTCAATGGATGATTTAAAGTTAATGGGAATGAAGTCACATGATTATCATGTGTTGATGCAACAACTATTACCAGTAGCTATTAGGGGCATTATGAAAGATGAAGTGCGAACCACTATAACCAAATTGTGTATTTTCTTTAATGCTATCTGTAACAAAGTCATTGACATTGAAAAGTTGGATGAATTGAAAAATGAGGGTTATATTATTTTGTCCCAACTAGAGATGTATTTTCCTCCTGCATTTTTTGACATAATGGTGCATCTGATAGTGCACTTGGTCAGGGAGGTAAGGCTCTGCGGTCCAGTTTACCTAAGGTGGATGTACCCTTTCGAGCGATACATGAAGATCTTAAAAGGGTATTCTAAAAATTCTTATCGCCCGGAAGCCTCAATAGTTGAGAGATATGTAGTTGAAGAGGCTATGGACTTTTGCAAATATTATCTATCAGGGACGACGATACGATCTCAGCATGACGAGGGGATAACCGAGGGAACTCGAGGAATCAAACTAAAGAATAAGCCTCGTGAAGAGGTGTTGCAAGCACACTTGTACATCTTGAATAATATGGAAAAAGTTAAACCATACATTGATGAACACAGAAAGAGTTTGAAGAATAAGAATCCAAGGAAGAATGACATGCAAATAGCTCATGAGCAAAAGAAGACATTCATAAAGTGGTTCGAGGAGAAGGTATCGCACGAGATCGAAGTGTCGGATACAATCGAGTGGTTGGCCTAGGGGCCTTCTTTCCAGGTCATCACTTGGAGCGGTTATGAAATAAACGGGTATACCTTTTACACAAAAGACCAAGATGACAGAAGTTCTGTGCAAAATAGTGGGGTGATGGTTGAAGCTGAATCCATGCACTTTGCGAGTACGAAAGACAAAAACCCGGTATTAGCATCAATGACTTATTATGGAGTTATTGAAGAAATATGGGACATGAGCTACACCAAGTTCAAAGTTGCTCTATTGAAATGTAAGTGGGTTAGCAATAATCTTTGTTGTAATAGATCCACAATTTAGAGTTGTCTCAGTTGATCTTCAAAGAGTTGGTCATAGAGATGAGTCATTCATTCTAGCAAGCCAGGCGAAACAAGTGTTTTATGTTACAGACCCTACAAATAAAAAAATGTCCATTGTACTTCAAAGTAAAAAATAGAAGTATGGTGAAGAATCCTTCGACCTTGATGATACACCCCCTTTCACAACAAATCCCCCTACAACACGTGAAGTGGAATTGGTAGATGATGAAGAAGATCTTTGCAAGAAAACATCATTGTGAAGGAATATGGGAAACCATATAAAGTAAGATCTTAAATTATAAAATAGTAATATGTTATTTTTGTGGTGGTTTAACATTTTAGTTCATTTTATTAATCTTTTTACTAGATAATAACCTATCTAACATTGATTTGTCCTTGATGAACAGGAACATGTCTAGCTCTAGCTCTGATGAGTCAGGAGGTGATAGACTTGACGAGCTCGTTGTGAGAAGGGGTAGAGGTTGCACACAGATAAGTGCGCTAGTGGACCTTCGTGACGGTCAAAAAAAGAGGCTGCATGTGGACTTTGATGACAAGTTGAATCCAATTGGCCCGGAGGAAGACAATTTCATTAGCTATGTAGGCTATCGGCTCGAAGCAAAGTTCGCATTGTGATCTCGCTTGGAAGTTCATTGGAGAAAACGAAGCGGTTGATTTGGGCACAACTTTTGGTTCGTCACTTTCGATATATTTGCATTTGTATCATTTGGCTTGTTACTTGAAATTTAATTATCTTTCCTTTTACCTTGCAGCAAGAAACGTACGACGTCCCTAACACTAAGGCAATGGAAAAGCATTGGATGGGGGAAGTCCGTATATGTTGGAAAGACTTCAAGAATAAGCTGACTAAAAAGTTTATTCGAGGGGAAAGGAGGAACGAGGATCCATGTTAGAAATATCCTTATATTTCTCCCGAGGACTGGAGGGAGTTTGTGGCGTCGCTGCAAAATCCAAAATTTATTGTAAAATTTCTTTCATATCATTTATTTTATTTGACAACTTAGGCTCAGTTTTATTTGTTTTCGTGTCACAGGAAATAAGTCAAGCCAATAAAGAGAGGCAAGCGGTAAATAAGTATCCGAATTGTATGTCTCGTAGTGGGTATAGAAAGCTGGAACGGAGAATGATGGAAGAGCAGTTAGAGAGAATGAAGGAAGCTGCCAAATCCAATCCTTCCACTGTTGTCCAGCCCCCTGAACCTCCTCCTCATCACAAGAAATGGAAAGCTGCGAGGATGAGGGGCGACACATACATAAATGCAGATGTTGCTGAGGTTGCCTCAAAGATTGTAAGTAGTTAAATTAGACGTTTTAAATACCCTCAGTTGTTTCATATTATAGGGTTTAGTTGTTATTTATGAAACATCTTATGATACAGGATGCACTTGAGGAGCAAAGTTCCCAAGGTTCATTTACACCGGGTTCACGGATGGACATTTTGTCAACGGCGATTGGGAAGCCGGATTACCCTAACAACATTCGAGGGGAGCCTAGGGGAGTTACTGCTGCAAAATATTTTGGATGGCGTTCACGGTTCTATGACGATGACAACCCTAGTCCTCAACTTGTAGCCAAAATTTAGGCGGGACTATTTGACGAAATCATGCAACAAGTACAATCCAAAGTGAAAACTATGATGGATTCGAGGGACAATACGGAGCATACAACCCGTGAATCCCCGGCCTTCTCCAGCAGTAAAGAGAGTTTTCACTCTCCGGATGTTGATCTCGGTGAACCTTCTCACATTCCACAGGGAGGACAACCTTGCACTCTCTATTTGGATGTCTCACATCGGCGTATTGTTGCCGATGCTCTTATTTACACGGATCACACCACCCACCATAATATTGAAATTCCAAAAGACCTACGTAGGGTATTTGTGAAATGTGTTTGAGAGGGGAAGACAAAACGAGACATCCCGATTGAAGATGACGAGGTTCTGATTTAGGCGGGCCATAGGATCGTTCATCCTTTGGCCGAATCATCTTATTCAGATGGCGGTGGCGACACCTCCAATGGTAGGAAATACATTACTAGAACTTGCTTTTCATCGGTAACTCACTCATAATATGTTTGTTTATGTTTTCATAGAATGAACAAGATGTGGGCAAATTTCCACACTTAGCACTACTGCGAGACATGTACAAGGACATCAGCTATCTCTCCTTCAAGATGCAACTGGACATTGTCGGCACAGACAAGACATATGAGTTTACAGTTGACAAAAAAGATCTTGTCGAATTTATGCATATGGAGTGTTTAGATTTAGTCGTTCTTGAAGCTGCGATAATGTAAGTTTTTTCCCCCTTTAATTATTGCATTGATCTTTTTTGTTTTCTATACTTAACAACGCTTATCATTTTATTTCGATCATAGTGTCTGCAATGACATATGCGTCCAGAAAGGACAAACAGGTTTGTATGGATTCTTAAGTCCAATAAACACAACCCAGGCTCGCAGTCCCTTACCGAAAAGGAAGCTTTATGTTGGTGCTACAATTGTCGAGAAAGATGATCGTTGTTATCTAGCCCCAATACTTGAAGGGTACGTATTTTAGTTTTGTCTATTTGAGATTTTTAAGAATAAATTCCTTTCTTATCTTAATTAATATTAAAATGTATATGTTGTAGTGGTCATTGGACCCTGTGTGTTGTTTGTCCCTCCAAGAACGCATGTTATTGGTTTGATCCCTTACGTGGTGGCAGGCCAAACGATGAAATCAAATCCATGTTTGCCAAGTAAGTAAATTTTCGTCTAAATCATTGATTCTTCATTTATATGATTTGTTTTCATGTCTGTTAATTTCCATTTTAATGATAGTGCATTCAGGGCGGCTAGATCGATTGCTGGAGCAGCAGAGTAGGGTGGACCGAAGTGGTTTCATACGAAAGTAAGTAGTTTCAATTCAAGTTATTTCATTGACACAATGGTAGCTTTCGATATGCCTTTATTCGTTTTAACAATTTGCTTTTGATTTATAGTGCCCTAAACAACCAGGGAACTCTGAGTGCGGGTACTACGTTATGTTTTATATGCATACCATTGTTGAGAGCGGACGTACTACAGGTTTTCAAAACGTACGTGATCGCTCTGTGTTTCTCAAATGATAATATTTTTTGTTCTACTTGAGTTAATTATTTCATTCACTTCATTAATTTAACTTATACCTTGTTTTCCAATTTATAGCTTTTTGATGGTCTGGATCCGTGCTCGGAGGAAGAGATTGATACAGTTCGAGACGCTTTGGCTGCAAATTTTCTTCAACGCATATAGATATGTACATCATGTGTTGCCTTGTTCGCCTTTAATACTCTTGGTTTCTACGTAATTGGTAACTTAGATTTGTTAATAGCCCTGAAAAGCATATCAATCATTTAGAGTTTTCTTTATTCTTTGTGATCTTTGTTCGTATTGGAATTGAAACTCGGAGTGAAAGTTGAATTTTTGGTCGGTTTAAGTATAATAGTTTGTTGTTCTTGTTGTTGGTCACTTTGTTGTTGCTATTGTTGGTCTTCTTTGGTTGCCAAGTGCGTTTTTGGTCTAAACTTGTACTTGATCTATCTTCTTGGGTCTTAAAAGTTTTGGTTACTTGTTGTTTGTTTGTTTGTTCTTGTTGTTGGTCTTGCTGGTTGCCAATTGCCTTGTTGTTGTTGTTGGTTTTTGCATCTATCTTATTTGCATTGTTCTATCATCGTTTACAGGTTTCAGTTTATTCTTTGTAATCAAAGCTCACGACATAGCAGGGCACATTTTTCAAAGAAAAAATTAATATAAGGCGTCCTAAATTTAGGTCTAGGACGCCTTATGAAATCATTGGAGTCTTGATTTTTAATCAGGATGCCCAAAATAACATAATGAAGCGTCCTATGTAAACTATAGGACGCCTTAAAGAAGGCGTCCTGTGGTTCATTCAGGACGCCTTTTTTAAGGCGTCCTGAATTAAGTATAGGACGCCTTAAAAAAGGCGTCCTGAATGAACCACAGGACGCCTTATTTAAGGCGTCCTGTATTTTACATAGGACGCCTTATAGACCAATTTTACAACTACCCCCAGTCAGACGTCATTCTCAAAAAGAACGTTAATTGCCTCTAATTCAGGACGTTTTTGACGTTTTTTTGTAGTAGTGAAGAGAGCAGTGTAGAGGAAAAGCGGCCGGAAGAAAGCCCGGGATGAAGATGAGAATAAAGAACGAGAAGCATCTCGGGAGAGAGGAGGTATAATAAAAGGTATTTTAGATTTCTCCAATTATAGAGGAGCCCACAATTTTATAGGGAGAGTTTGAAAAAGTGAAAAGTGAAAAAGTTGGATTTTGGAAAACCTAGGTTTTGGGTGAAAAATGATTTTGGAGAAAATTCAGGGTGTTTGGCAGAGCTTTGATAAAACCTAGGTTTTGTTTCCAAAACCTAGGTTTTGTTTCTAAAACCTAGGTTTTGGGGAGTACCAAACAGGCTTGGTTCGAAATCATTAATAAAAAAACACATCTAAATTGTGTAAGGGTAAGACCTTACACTGGTGTAGTATCAGAGCTTAAGGTAAGTCTTCACACCTATTTGGTATCGGAGCTTGAGCCTTTACATAGTTTAAGAAATGTGTCACTGGGTTATGGACTTAGGGTAGGGTGTCACAATAAGTTTCTTCTCTTTCCTAATTTTCCTTCAATTAGTATCAAAGATCAAAGCATACATATAAACACGTATATGTATACATCAATCATAAACTAAATGTTAGAAAAAAAAATTAAGTACCTTTTTCTTTGATAGTTGTTCTTGTCCTTTATTTACCTCCCCTGATAAATTTATTAAAGAAGTTATAGGAATTTGAGGACTTTTACCCAAATTGATCTCGTAGAGAAAATGTCTGCACGTAATAGCTAGTTTTTGGGCACATACGTACTAACCATATTTTGTACTATTTTAATAATATTAGAATTTTACAAATAAACTCATAAAATGGGATAAGAAAGGTTTGTTTTGTAAGTCCTCAATTAAGGTTGCCCACTTGCTTAAAACAAAATCTTGAAATTTAGAAAAATTTTGTTTATCCTGTTCTGAATGGCTAAATGAATTATGGTTGTTAAATAAACTAGCTTTAGTGGTTGTTCATATAGTTTCAAACAAATACTCAAAATTCAAAAAAAAAAAAAAAAAAAACCTTTAATTATCTTATCCTAGATGGCTAGATTGATTGCCAAATATAAATTGTAATTGTTAAATAAACGGGCTTTGGTTATACGCTTGTTTAAAGAAAACAATTACGGGTTTATAATTTCTTTATTTCTCTATTTATATGGCTTTTTCCGTTTTACCGCAATATTATAAATAGCTCTTTGTACAATGGGGTTTTACCATCTCATACAATTGTACAAGTCATTGTTGTATTCAAACGAGGGAGGAAGAAAAAGGTCTATAAAAAAAATTCAAGGAAGAAGAACTATTTAATATGGACACAAATTTGAGTATTATTTATATTTCTGCTTTATTCCTACTACTGGCACCTTCAATTATAGCTCAGCATGTGGTTTTTGATATAACAAAATATGGTGGAGCACCTAATGGAGATCTGACATCAGTGAGTATTTATATTTTGAAAGTTCACTGTAAGAATTGATTTTGCAATGTGCAGTCTCTTTGTTCTGTAGTGATAGATTCATAAGATTTCCCTCGCAAAACTTAGGATTTTTTTTTTTTTTTATGAACTCTTTTATGCACAATAAATTTTGCCATAAAATTTTTGTTTTGTTGTTATCACATGTAAAGTATATCTGCCTACACAAACTTTTTAACAACTATATTCTATGTAAATACACTTGACTTGTTCTTTAATGTTAATTAGAGCTTGGAGAGAGCTTGGAAAGCGGCATGTGAATCAACAAGTGCAAGCAAAGTTTTTGTGCCAAAAAATACATATAATTTGAGACAAATAGAGCTAAATGGTCCTTGCAAGGCTCCAATTGAGCTTCACATTGATGGCAACATTGTAGCACCAAACGACCCTAACCAATTCGATACAGATGCTCAATGGGTTAGATTTGGATACGTTGATTCCTTTACCTTATCTGGTGGTGCCACTTTTGATGGTCAAGGTTCAACAGCTTGGAAGCAAAACAACTGTCACAAAACTTGGAATTGCAAAAAGCTCTCCATGGTAATTAATAAATTCTTACACATTTCTAAAAATTCATAAACATCATCTTGAATTCCTTATATCATCATTTTTTTAGATTTCTACTTGAAATATGACAAAGTTATAATTTCTATATAATAATATAAGAGTATATGTCTTAGTATGAAAAACAATATAATGAGTAAATTTTTCCATACGGCAAAAAAACATGTAATGAGAAATAAAAGGAAAATTAGATGGATTTATGTTCACTTTGCAATGCCTAACAACATTTTATTGTTTTTGACTAACCTCTTCTTATAATTGGGGGAAAAAATCTAAATCAAAGATGTGTACATTTGTCTAAAAGTCTAACATTTTTTGAAACTCCTTCCAGAATTTCGGCTTTAATTTCATGAACAACTCAATCATCCGGGACATAACTTCAAAACATAGCAAACACTTTCATGTGAATGTTCTAGGCTGCCGGAATATCACATTCAGCAAATTCTCTATTGAAGCCCCAGCAGAGAGTCCGAATACAGATGGAATCCATATTGGGAGATCAACACAAGTCAAAATACTTCACTCAAACATTGCAACAGGAGATGATTGCATCTCATTAGGTGATGGAAGTCGACAAGTGACAATTGAGGATGTGACATGCGGACCTGGGCATGGCATTAGTGTTGGAAGCTTGGGGAAGTATGAATATGAAGAACCTGTGGAAGGTTTGATGGTGAAGAATTGCACTTTCAAAAATACCGACAATGGTGTAAGAATCAAGACTTGGCCTGGTACTTCAGTAGAAATCCCAGTCTCTCGATTGCGTTTTGAGAATATTGTCATGATTAATGTCACCAATCCTGTAATCATAGACCAAGAATATTGTCCATGGAACCAATGCTCAAAACAGGTATTTAGCACGCTCTCTCTCTCTCTCACATACTTGCATATTCATACATGTATAAAATATTCAACACTATGAAATCAAATTAAATCTTAAACAAGCATTTTAAAATGCACATGAGCATTTCAAAATATTTTTAATTTATCAAATGAAAAAAGTTGTGTCTGCGATATAAACGTAGGAATGATATGACGATATTCATCTAATCCTATTTGTGTGGTTCTTTTTTTTTTTTTTTTTTTTTTTTTTTTTTTGGGGTGTGTCATATTTTCTGAGTTTTCCTTCATATTTTCTGACTACTTTGTTTTTCCTTCTTTTTCTTTCCCCATTTTGCTTACATTTTGAGCTGCTGCAACAGACTCCATCAAAAGTAAAAATCAGTAAAGTTTCCTTCAACAACATCAGAGGCACATCGACAACAAAGGAAGGAATGATTCTAATTTGTAGTAGTGGTGTACCTTGTGAGGAAGTTAACCTCACAAATATTAATCTCAAATTCCAAGGAACTCCTGCAACTGCTACTTGTAAGAACATCAAACCCCAAGTCTTTGGGAATGTACCAATATGTACTCCTTAATTAGCATGTATTATTTTACCCATTCATCAAATAAAAAGTCAATTTTATTTTAAGGTTTTATTGTCCCTTATCACTTTGATATTTTTGGGTTTTAAAAAAATTATTGCGCAATTTAATTTCATCAAATTAAAGTTATAATTTGTTAACACGTCATCCTTCAAATCTTGGAAAAGTACCAATCACAAAAGGATGCAAATGCAAAATGAAATGGGTAGAGTGATCGATAGAAGAATAAAATACTCCCATCTCCTTCATGTTTTATCTCAGTTACATATCAAGACTTATGATCTATTTTAACAGCTTACACAAACGTCTACTAAAATCCCAAGTCATGTTGCACAAATATCTTTTTTCTTATTTTCATAGTTCCATTTTCATCCATGGAACTGTTAAACCATTGTAAATTTGTTCTTATTTATTTATTTTTTGTTAAACAGTACTGACGTCATTCCCTAAGGTATATATATTTGTTTATAAATATTTTCAACGTATTTTTGTACAACAATTTAACAATTACATCATGTTTATTTTACCAGAAAGTTTGCTAATTTTTAATTTAATATTTTTCATCTACGGTTATGTCATTTAATACTTTACCTTATGGCTTGTTAGGTTGAGTAACGACTAGATGTTTGATCTAACCACTGGCTGTTTCATAAAAAGTATAAATAAGCATCACTTAAATTCTGAACAACGAATTTACTATTAATAAGTATTGAGACTATATAATTCTTTATAAGATACTATTATTAACTAAACAATGTTCCTTTTTATAAGATATTGTTAGGGGATGTTTGAATTTTAAACTCTTCATTTTACACTTAATTAAAAAAAATTAATCATACCAGTATTGCATTTAATTCCCATGTTTGACTAAAGAACTCAATATAACATGTTGTGTCCAGCATTCTTGTTTGCAGCAGTTTATTTATCTCATCACATTCAAATGGTGATCTTATCTCATTATTGTTTGAGATACACTCAAAATTAGAGAAAATCTTGAAGGGATCGAATTGCTCGAGTAAAATTGATTTGACCGAAGTACTGGTTTTATATCCAGCAGTTTGTCAATTCCTGTATTAGTTCTACATTTTATGGTTATTTGCAGAACAATATTTTTATGTTAATATCATTTTTGCTTTTTATCAAAAAAGGAAAAAAAAAAAAAAAAACCTAAAATACTTCACTACCAAGCCATTAATTTTGCATTCAACATAATCATATGATCAAAATATTCACAGGTTAGCAAAAACCCTAAAATACTTCACTACCAAGCCATGAGAACCTTCATTTTTTCACCCTATAATACAAAGGCTACACTACCAAGCCACTCAGAGAAGGGGGAAAAACTAGTTAGGAGACATGGAGCTCAATACACAAATCAGCCAGCAAAAAGTTTCTATTCTACACCCTAATGGAGTTTACTTTTATAATCATGCGCTCAGCATCCATATGGTGGTGTGCTTGGTAAGGCAGCATAATGCAGAACCTTCATAGTGCATGTTACATATATGCAAGACTTGGTTCCAAAGAAATTGAAAGTGGCACTACCATAGAGGCAGATCTACATACAAGGTTGGCGGGGGGAGTGCCCCCCTTGAATTGAGTAATTGGATTTTAAAAAAAAAAAAAAAAAAAAAATTTAATATATGTTTGAATGATTGCCCACCCTTAAATTAAATGGTCTACTCTTAATACATCAAGACTGCACTTCGTAATCGGATTGGGGATGAATGGTTGAATGATTATTTAGTGCTTTATATTGAAATAGATGTATTTGGTAGTATTGATAATAAGATAATTATGATGGAATTCCAAAAAAATAAGGCTTAGAAGGATGATATTGTAATTCTTTTTATTATAATATACTTTTGTTATTAAAATATATGTATTTAAACTTATTGAGTACCCACCCTTCATTATAATTTATGTAGTTGCATTTCTAACAACAATTAGCCTTACTTTTCTAAATGACAAGTTTGTAAAATAATTGTCTCTCGTTATTACATCATCAAGTATTCACTTGATTTTATGAATTTTTTTTTTTATATTCTTTTCTTTTCTTGTCTAGCATTTAAAATTTTCCTTTAAAAAAAAAAATTGGGGGCTCCCCCTACCATTGTCCCCCGCTCCAAATCAATTTTCTGGATCTGCCACAGACCATATGCATGTAACCATGACAATGATGCGAGGATCTCGACAAGGCATGGTAGAGTTCTTCAGTTCCCTGAAAGAATGTTCTAACTCAAATAATGAGTTCAATGATTTGCATACAGATGATAAAACAGAAGAACATGCGCTATGTTACTCGATACAAAAGTTTATTTTAAGCATTTCTTGCAAGAGCTCCAGCAGCAAAAAGTAGATTCCTCCGGGAAAACTGCGTGCCATGGACAATATACGAACTTCAGTACAATTCAGGGCTATCTATGGATAAACATGAAACCATGCAAATAAAGAATTTGGACATTTACCCGCAATGAGGAAACTGGAGTAGATTTGGTTGGCAGAGTTCTCAATGATCTGAGTCTGTTGGTTGTCCCACCCCTGCAAATTAGATATGATGTAGTTAATCTTTGGAGGGGGAAAAAGTCCAGGGGCTGTTTGATATGAGGGTAGGGGATAGGAAGGGAGGGAAAAACTAAATTTTTATGAGTTGTATGTAAAAAAGTTAAGTAGGGTTATAAAATTGGGTAAAGGGGCAATTTTACATATGAAGTTTCTTAAGGAGAGCGTCTAGCACCATGAAGTTTTTTTACGGGGCAAAAGACACACGAAGTTATGTTTTGGGAGCAAAAATACCACGGACGGTTAGTTGACCGTCAACTTGGATAACGAACGCCGATGTGGCGTTGATTTGGACATCGACGTGGAATAAAAAAATTCAAAAAATTAGGGAAAATTCAAATAATTAGAAAAAAATTTAAAAAAATTCAAATAATTAGAAAAATTCAAATAATTAGAAAAAAATTCTAAAAATTAGGAAGAAATTCAAATAATTCAAATATTTACAAAAAAAATTCAAAAAACTAGAAAACAAATTAAAAAAATTAGAAAATTCAAATAATTACAAAAAAAAAAATTAAATAATTTGAAAAAAATTTAAAAAATTAGGAAAAAATTAAAATACCCCCGTGGCCCCCACCACCGGCCACCTTATAGAGATAAATCTAATCGATGTGTGAAGTCGACTAAGAATTGGATAAGGAAAATTTTAAAATTTATTAATTCTATCACAAAATTTAACAATTTTTTAACTTTAATCCTATTTAACTATACATTTTTTCAACAAAATAATTATCTGAATTTTTTTCTAATTATTTGAATTTTTTCCTAATTTTTTGAATTTATTTTTCTAATTATTTGAATTTTTTTAATTATTTGAATTTTTTCCGATTTTTAGATTTTTTTTCTAATTATTTATTTTTTTTAATAATTTTTTCCTACTTTTTTGAATTTTTTTTCTATTTATTTTAATTATTTTCTATTTTTTCTAATTATTTTAATTTTTACGTAATTTTTTGAATTTTTTTATTCCACATGAGCGTGTCGGTCAAATCGGTGTCACGTCGCGTTTTATCTAAGTTGACGGTCAACTAACCGACCGTGGTATTTTTTCTCCCAAAACGTAACTTCATATGTACTTTTGCTCCAGAAAAAACTTCGTGGTGTTTGGCGCTCCTTGGGACAAACTTCATGTGTAAAATTGCACCTCTACACTATAAAATTGTAATAAAAAGAAGATGTAAGATAAAAAAGTATGAAAAATTAAATAAAAGCTCTTTTAACCCCACTTGTTTAATTTTTTCAAATTTAGGTCATGATAAAAAATTGGGAAAATTACATATAGGTCCCAAGGAAGAGAGATATTTACATTTAGGTCCCTTGAAATTACGAATTACTCGAAGTCCCAAGGGACTTCGAGTAATTATTTCGTAATGTAAAATTACTTTCCGCCCATAGTGCATATTTCACAAAGCGATTAACAACACAAAATGCATAAATTAACAACACAAAATGCATAAATTAACCACAACTTCGAAAAACCTTCAATTTGTCATGTCTCACTTCCAGGAGGCGATTAACAACACAAAATGCATAAATTAACAACACAAAATGCATAAATTAACCACAACTTCGAAAACCTTCAATCTGTCATGTCTCACTTCCAGGAGAGCGATTAACAACACAAAATGCATAAATTAACAACACAAAATGCATAAATTAACCACAACTTTTGGAAGTGAGACATGACAAATTGAAGGTTTTGAAGTTGTGGTTAATTTATGTATTTTGTGTTGTTAATTTATGCATTTTGTGTTGTTAATCGCTACGTGTGAAATATGCACTATGGGCAAGAAAGTAATTTTACATTTCGAAATAATTACTCGAAGTCCCTTAGGACTTCGAGTAATTTTGTAATTTTAAGGGACCTAAATGTAAATATCTCTCTTCCGTGGGACCTATATGTAATTTTCCCAAAAATTGTCCTCCCCTCGGGTCCTGTACAAATATCTTATACCAAACAACCCTGTCAGTCCTTGGAAGTTTGGCACTGCCAGTCACATCCCATAATTTCACAGTGCTATCAGCGGATCCGGATGCAAGAAGAGTACCTTCACACAGCTGACACATCCAACAACAATGTTAGAAGAAGAAGAAGCAGGATTATGATATACCTGAAAGCAACTGACCACCAGACACATGAGGTGTGACCGACCAGAGGCATGAGGCAGCTACCACTAGAGAGGTCCAACATCATGATTGTACTGTCTTCATCACCAGATGCCATATAGCGACCATCAGGAGACATTGCCAAAGACAAAATCATACTCCTATGATCCATGAAAATCCGGACACACTCCCCACTCTGCACGTCCCATACTCGAACTGCTTTTATCATTGGAGGCAGTAGCAATGTAGTCGCAGTCAGGGCAGACACAGAAAATTATAGAAGGGGGCACAATTTCCTAGGGGGACTCGGGGATTAGGGTCAGCGCCCTAAAATTTTTTTTAAAGAAAATTTTAAATGCGATTAAAAAATAAAAGAATATAAATAAAAAAAATATTTATGAAATCAAGTGAATAATGATGATATAATAAGAGAGGCAATTATTTTACAAATCTATCATTTAGAAAAATAAGACTAAATACTGTTAGAAATATAGCTACATAAATTATAATGAAGTGTGAACACTCAATAAGTTCAAGACATATATTGTAATAAAAATAATTATAATGTTATCCTTCTAAGCCTAATTTTTGGAATTCCATCATAATTACCTTATTATCAATGCTATCAAATACATATTTTTTTCAATATAAAGCACTAAGCAATCATTCAACCATGTATTAAAAGAAATCTCAAATTCAAGTGCCCCCTTCTCTAACAAGTGGGTCCGCCTCTAGTAATTGTCTTATCATTGATGTTATCAAATACATCTTTTTTAATATAAGGCACCAAACAGTCATTCAACCATTCATCTCTATTCGATTTAAATACTGATCTTGATGTATTAAAGGTGGACACTTAATTTAAGTGTGGACAATCATTCAAACATATATATATATGTGTATTATTTTTATAAAAAAAAAAAATTCCAAATTCAGTGCCCCATTCTCTTATACATAGGTGCGTCCATGGTTGCAGTTGGCATGCCATTGCACACACTAAACAAGAGAATACAGTAGGTAATCATTCCTTTACGAGAAACTGAGTTTTGACAGGTTAGAATCAAGTTAGAAAGCAAAAGAATGAAAGGGAATTGGATTTCATAACTCACATCAACGTCACACAAATGCCCAGCCATTATTCTTAATGGCTTATCCTGTCCATGGACCAAATTCTAGCGGTTCTATCGTGTGAAGCACTGGCAAAATAATGCCCCACAGGACTAAACTGCACCAAAAGAAAAGGAGCATTTTAGAATACGCAGATAACAATTCCCCAATGGTGCAAGAGTAAGGGGAAAAAAAAACAAAAAACAAAACAAATCTAACAAGTGAAAACAAAATGAAGAAGATGCATCTATACGATCATATTAAAGAAAGCTGTTGTACTTGAGAGAATAAAGCATAAAGGTGACTAATAAAAAATAATAGTCACCTAAAGGGGCCTCCAACTGATTCCAAAGATCAGATGCATTTTAGTATATTTAAACCTAATAGATGGGTACGAGAACTAAGAAATTGCTTCCCTTCCAAATAAGATTAGATTACAAAAATGCTATATTTTCAGTTATAAATTTTTAACTGTATTTTGGTTTTATTACTTTTTTTAGTATTTTTTTAAAAAAAAAACTTAATTAATCTTATTATTATTTAAAATTTATTTTTATATTGCAATTTAAATCTATATTGTTTGTCTAAGATAGTTAATATATAATTAGAAGTATAGTTATTTAATTACAACTGGTTTAACCATGATTCAACCCTTAAACTAGCACATCAACCAATCCAATGACCGGTTTGATGATTGATGTGTATGAGAGAATATGGGGTATCTAAGGCAATGGACAAATGGCTTATAGATATATAAAGGGTGTCCATAGGCGCTGGTTTGATGTAAGGGATTTCTAGTATTATAAGCACCAAATTTTGAAGATGTTTTTGCCCACGATGTCACAATAGACACTAAGTATGAAGCAAGAAAGAGACACAGACGCATGATGGGAGGCTCATCAAGAACGAGTGGGAGATGTTGAACTTTTAGTCCATGTCTAACCTTGGTGGGTTGGGTTATTTGATTAGAAAACAAGTAGTCTTACCAAATAAGAAAATAATCAGCATTAATTATGGATTTGTTAATTGAGAAAAAAGTTACTATAAATTAGGAATTAATTTCCTAATTGTTTCTTTGAAAGCAAGAAGGAGTGCACATAACTTCCTATATAGTAGTCCCCCTATATCTCTATAAATAGGGTGTGCCTCCCTCAATTAATCTCACCATTGCCATTATGCTATCTAACAATCTCTTCTCTCCTACCGTTTTTTTATTTTGGTGCACTCTTGTGCCAATCCTATTTAAACTCTAGTTTTTTAATAATTGCATGAGCATTAGCTTGTACAAGTTATGGAGTATTTGAGCTTTGATTGGGATTCTAACATGGATTCGTCTCGATACACAAGTCTCTTATCTCTCCTTATTTTCCTTCAGACAAAAATATATTACATGATTCATCATTAGAAGAACAAGAAAAAGACTACCATAGAGTCTGTCATACGCTGTTGTCTCAACATGGCAATCACTGAGAATTTCTTTTGGCCAAATAAATTTCGTTTAGATAACTTGTTATTTTTCAGAGGAAAATTTAAAGGAAAAATAATAATAATATAAGAAAATATATTGATAAAAAAACCTATAATTATTAAATAATATATTTTTATTTATATCCTAACTATCTAAAATGTATAAAAATAATATTAAAAATATGAAAATGAAAATGTTAGGAAAAGAAGAAAAATACAAAGAGAATTGGGATGAGAGGGAGGAGTACGACAAAGGAGAATTAGGGAGATAGAGTATTTCTTAATTAGCCAATGAAGAGTGGTACAGTTGGCTAAGGCGTCATTGGCCTTCACTCTAAGGGAGGAGGTTTAATATTCGCTGGTTGATATGAAAGCGATCTCGTAAGTACCCTCTATAAGGCGCTCTTTGAGCCGGCCTTCACCCTAAAAAAGAGGAGGTTCAATACCCATTTGGTTGATGTGAGAGCGATCTATAAGTACCCTTTATAAGGCGCTATTTGAGCCTGGAGGTATGTCTTGGCCTGGTAGGGTACCGATGTCTACCCCCACTTAAATATTTTTTTTTATTACCAAAAAAAGAGTAATTCTTAATTAAATGCTCAAATAGAGTAATTCTTAATTAAATGCTCAAAATGCACCTTGTATTATACATAGCCTCCTATTTGCGGAAGTCTTTTTTTTTTTCTTGATACACATAGTAGAGGAGGGGCAGGGTTCAAACCCTCCTATGCCACCGCGCTACTGCCTATTTGCGGAACTCTAAACTCAACCAATTTTAAATATTTATGATAGATAAAATTTATTGTAATTGTGTATTTTATACTAGTATTAAATTACTCTTTACCCCAACCATTTTGATTTAAATATGCTGCCGACATGCCTTACTAGTCCATAATATTATAGCTTATCCTATGGTTGGTAAGATGGACATATGGCTCTTTTCCCAAGCGTTCCTTACCTTCTAAGCAAAACAAAACTAATAGGTTTTCGAGTAAGTTTTCTCTCAAATTACTGAAAAAAAAAAAAAATTTATTACTTAAAGGAATTTAAGAACTCCAATTTTTTAAACGGTACAATTCTTCAGTTGCGTACAACATATCTTTAACTATATTAGGGGTGGGGTCAGAAATTGCAATTGGCGAAAATTATAGAAAAGAACCCAGAGTTTTAGGAAATCACATTTCAGCCTAAAAAATTTTAATATTTTTATTTTAGTCCCTCCATGAAACTTTTAGTGAGAACTAAATTGAAAATATTGATATTCGTATGAGGTTGAAATATGATTTCCTAAAACTCTAAGTTCTTTTCTATAATTTTAGGGGCGGGTCACCTCTAACCCCTTAATTTTGCCCATGAACCATATGTAACTATCTTTTATTCTTCATACTGCATATACAGTAGAATTGAAGATATGTTAGAGAGAGAGGGTTGAAAATAGGTTGTGCCTACCCCCACCCCACCTTCAATATAGTTGAAGACATGTTAGAGAGAGAGAGAGAGAGAGAGAGAGAGAGAGAGAGAGAGAGAGAGAGAGAGAGAGAGAGAGAGAGAGAGAGAGAGAGAGAGAACTGAAAGTACGTTGTGAGAGGAACTGAAAGTACGTTGTGAGAGGGAACTGAAAGAGAGAGAGAGAGAGAACTGAAAGTACGTTGTGAGAGGAACTGAAAGTACGTTGTGAGAGGGAACTGAAAGTACGTTGTGCTATAATACAATTGAAGAAGATATGTTATCATCCCCCCAAAAAAAAAACCACCCACCCACCCACAGAGAGAGGTATAGGTGGTGTACTTATCTATAGATATTTTGGTGAGTAAGAGCTTTGGCATGAGAGATTTTTTTAAGAAAAATTAAAATAAAATTATAAAAAAATACCACTTAAATTTCAAAATCTCAAATAGGTAATTTTCTAAAAAAAAAACACGTTATTAATTGCTTTATATTCTTATTAATCTTATTACTGTTATCAAAAGGATTTTGAAGTTTAAAAAATATTTTTATATCATTTTCTTTAAAAAAGACGGAAGATATTTTGGTTAGTAATTTTTTAAGGTGAAAAAAACGAAAGAGCGAAAATATCAAATTATGATATTCTAAATTTTTGGCCAAGAGAAAGGGAATTATGTGAGAAGTAGAATTTTGTCAAAAAAACATAGACGCGCAGAATTCTATTTCTCTATGCCAAAAATGCAGAGACGTGCAGAATTTTATATTTGAACCGATTAAAAAAATTTAATTTTTTTTTTAAAAAATTAATCCATTAAAAGAAACATTAGTTTTTTTTAAAAAAAATCTGTTATAGGAAAAATGTAATGTTTATTTTAATCACTTCTACATTTCACATGGCATTAAAATTATATAGTTTATCTCTCCTCAAACAAAACATGAAACAATAAACTAATCGTTTCAAATGGAAATGTTTGAGGAGGGTAGCTGTGATCCTAGTTTTTTTTTTTTGTTGACAGCTGTGATCCTAGTTTTCTATTAAAGTCGGTTAGAAAATGGAAGATGGTGTTACTTGTTAGATTATTATTGACTATTTTTTTTTTTTTCTTTCTTTGTGGACGGTAAACACGAGAAAATTAAATAGGAAGCCTATTGTGTCACGGGAAGAAGAAAGGTGGGGTTTCATTTCTTCAATATTAATTAATAATCATAATACATTTTTTTTATTATCATTAATACCTATAATACAATATTACAGTGAAGTTTATAAGAAATTTCGGCAAAAGTGGTTTATGACAATATCTTTTAAAGTAAAGTATCTAACCGTGTATTTGTTTTCTCTTAATTACACGTTTACATGGACTTTCCTTTTATTTTTAAAACTCATATGAATTTTTTTTAGAATTAAAATATATGTCATACAAACCTCCCTCCAATTTTTAATATTTTTTTCATTTATCTAATTATTAGTGGATCGTTTAGTTTAACTCAAACTTTTTTGACCAAAATACCCCCTCTTTAACATTAAAAATTATTTAAAATTTATATGTTTCAAAAAATATATAACCAAAAAATAATTCTATTATATATTTTCAAAATTTATAATATGTTATAAATTTTGATTATATTATAAAATTTAATAATTTAATTTCTCGTCATATTTATTTTGGTTTTTTTAAAAAACTGATAAAAACACATTTTTTTATCAATGTATTAAAATATATTTCAAACACATATTTTTGTTGTCATATAGTATAAATAATATAAGT
Source organism: Acacia acuminata (assembly GCA_019022655.1). Lineage (NCBI taxonomy): Eukaryota > Viridiplantae > Streptophyta > Magnoliopsida > Fabales > Fabaceae > Acacia > Acacia acuminata. The sequence continues at coordinate 1,870,134 of JAFJYI010000130.1, forward strand.
TCAAGATATTATATAAATAATTTATTGTTACGGCCATTGATTTTTTACCTGAAGTTTGCAAACATTAAAAAATAAGTTAGGGTTTTGATATGATGAAGGGAAAATTATTAAATAGTATAAATTTTAATTAAAAAAATATTTTCTTAAAATGTATTTAGAATATTCTTAGGGATTTAACGGTTTGGACTTAAGAATATTTTTTAAAATGGGTTAAGGAGCAATTTAACCAACAAACTATTATCTCAAGAGCGCTTAACACAAATAACTTTTAAGTGAACCAAAAATACCAAAACACTTTTAAAAATGTACAATCAACACAAAAAACTTTTACCGTAGGAGCGCCTAATACAAAAAAGTTTTATTTCAGAAATGACAAAGACAAAAAAGTTTTACTCCATATTTTGTATTGATTGCTCATTTTTAAAAAGTTTTTTTTATATTTTTGATCCACTTAAAAATTATTTGTGTTGAAGCGTTCTCGAGATAAAAGCCCGTTGGCTAAATTACTCTTTACCCCTTTTAGAATAGAGTGGATGTCATATAATTAGGGTAAAATAGAACGGTGATTGAGTGTTAAAGGTCGTTTCAAAATATCAATCAATTCACATCTCCCAGTCCCTTAGCTTTGAATCGTTTCTGGGGCTTCTTGTGGGAATTGAAATTACCACGGAATCATCTTTTTATCTAGAAGCTTTGTTCATCAAGCATCTTAATCAGAAACAATAACAATTGTCCTTTTGGTTGTTTTGATAAATGATTTTTAAAAAAAAACATTTTTGAAATCAAAACCGCTGTTTGAAAAAGACAATTACCCAAACACTTGAGAAAAAAATGAAGAAGCACTTTTTTCTTTGAGCCATAATTATGGTGTAATAATTTCCCGACTCTGCATATTGTCTTTTTTCTCTATCCTTCTTCATTGTTTTTTTAGGATTCTATTTTTTAGCCACCAAATATTTAACTATTAGATTAATTACGCATTTCAATCTAAAATATATTATTTTAGATAATTACTATTTAAAAATGACTTTAGTCTATACAAATTTTTAATACATATATGTTTGAACTATTTTTTATCATCTTATAAAATTGACTAATGTTATAATTTTAATTTTGTAGACAAATTTATTTAAATTTTGGTATTTATTATGAAATTTAATGTTAAAAATATTTGAAATAGAATATTATCACAATTATTCTTATATGCAAAACAATTGAATATTTTTATATGTACTTATCACAAAAGCTAATATTCTTTTTGGTAATTTAAACATGAAAAAAAAAAAAGGATTTTGGTAACAATTATCCAAACACTATCATTTTATTAAAATCAATAAAATCACTTTGTTAATAGAATCTATTTTACCTCAGAATTTATTCTTTAGAATCACTTTTATCATTTTTTCTCCAAAAACTAATCCAAACACACTAATCTTGAAATCATTGATAATCTCTTTGCATATTGTAGTCATTCCGATGGTATTTAGTTTGCTTGCTTTGTCCATTTTGCTTAACAGTACGGCCACATAGCAATAGAAATATAAAACCAAACATAGGAGAACAGGAGAGCTCAGGACACACTAACCATTCCCCATGCCTTTTATAGGTTGAGGACTATATAAATGCATAATGGTGATTAAACACGGCTTATAAGTACGACAGTTTTTAACTATTGGTAGTAATGGTGCTTTATGGTAATTAAATTTGATTAGTGAAGGAATAAAATCAGCGATTAAAACATATAAAGCAACTTGGCTCAGTTGGTTCGTATGAGTTTCCTTAAGCATCTAGTCGGGGATTCGATCCCGGCGACGTATATGAAAATGGTTATTTGGCTAGCACCAATACCCCTTCGGGACGACTACGATGCGAAGAAGGATTAGTCTCTGCTGTCGGTGGAGGACACCCCTGATTTCTATATATAAAAAAAACATATAAAGGTTTAAGGTTCCAACAGTCATTTCTAAAGACTCCTCTTTGTAACTCTTTTACCAGAGCAAAACCTCACATTTTAGTACACACTAAAGATTCTTTAATGGGAAAATCCCTAAAAATACCTCTTAAGTTCCAAGAACCCTAAAAGGTCACACGAACTTAAAAAAGATAGATTGGTGAGAGGATATGAATCTAAGATTTTAAAGTTTTGGTATTTTTACAAAATTGCCTCTTATTTTTTTTTTTTTTTTTTTTTTAAATAAAACAGAGAGAAAAATCCCCTTGCCAAAGCACCATCCAAGGATAGTAGCCACCCTCCGGCCATCAGTGGCTATTTTGGAGGCATATACATATTTTTTAATTTAGGGGCAAAGGTGGTGAAGGTGAGATTTGAACTCAACACACCTTGGTTCCCAAAATGTTTGGGAATGGCTTCTCTCCGCTGCCCCTTATATCCGTTGCCATCCTTTTCTATTCAGCGGCGTCGTTTTGCGTGTGTGCGATGACTTTTGAAACTTGCATCTGTCTTCACAATCTGACCAGAACCTACTTTAATGTTTTCTTTGTTTCTTTTCCTTAGGACAATGAAGATATAATTTTGATCTTTTAATAGTTAATAGTAATAAATTTATATTTTGAATTTATGCTTTTATTTTTCAATTTAGTGACAGGGTAAAGCATTTCACCGTTTTCTAATATTTTCAATTTTTATGCTTCTTTAATAAATTTATAGAGTTATTTACTTAAACAAATAAAATTAGATATAATATTCCCCGCCCTTAATATAAGATATATTTGAAAATTTGATCTGGGTCCTAATATCAAAAGCATAAAGTAGGTTTTGGTCAGATTGTGAAGATAGATGCAAGTTTCAAAAGTCATCGTACACACGCAAAACGACGCCACTGAATAGAAAAGGATGGCAGCGGATATAAGGGGCAACGGAGAGAAGCCATTCCCAAAATGTTTGGGGGCTATTGAGCCACCAAGCCTCTTTGTAAATATATTGCGTGGCATTATATAATACAATTAAAAAAACGTAATCTTTTACTCATTAATTATACTTATGACGTGAATGAATATATTTGTAAATGTATTTACCATTTCAATAATATCATTTGCTACTACTTTTAACAAGTTCCACCTTTGAAAAAACTCAAATAATTGGATGAGGAAGTGAAAATTGACTACACATGTCAGTTTTTACTAGTGAGAATGTAATGTTTTAATAATTGACTACACTGGTAACACCAATGATATTTGTTAAGGTATTTACCATTTCAAGTTCGTAAAAATTGTCAATTCTTACTTGTAAAAGTGATATACATAGTCAATTTCCTACTTCCTCACCCAATTAGTTGAGTTCCCCTAAAGGTGAAGTTTATTGAAAGTAGTAGTAAATAATGTTATTGAAATGGTAAATACCTTTACAAATCTTGCCACTCATGTTACAAGTGTAGTTAATGATTAAAATATTACATTTTTGTGAAAATTGACATGTGTACTCGGTTTCCTACTCTCTCACTGAATTAGTTGAGTTTCCCCAAAAATTGAACTTGTTAAAAGTAGTAGTAAATGACGTTATTGAAATGGTAAATACCTTTATGAATATTGTAATTTACGTTACAAGTGTAATAGTGATTAAAACATTACATTCTTACTAGTAAAAAGTGAGATGTGTAGTCAATTTCCGTCTTCCTCACCCAATCAGTTGAGTTCCCCCAAAGGTGAAACTTAATGAAAGAAGTAGTAAATAATGTTACTAAAATGATAAATACCTTTACAAATATTGTCATTCACGTTAAAAGTATAGTCAATGATTAAAATATTACATTTTTGTAAAAATTGAAATATGTACTCAATTTCCTACTCTCACTGAATTAGTTGAGTTTCTCCAAAGGTTGAACTTGTAAAAAGTAGTAGTAAATGATATTTTTAAAATGGTAAATATCTTTACGAATGTTGTCATTAACGTTACAAGGGTAATTAGTGATCCAAACACTACATTCTTACTTGTAAAAACTGACATCTGTAGTCAATTTCCCACTTCCTCGCCTAATTATTTGAAGCGCTTCAAAGTGGAACTTGTTAAGAACAATAGTAAATGACATCATTGAAATAGTAAATACATTTACAAATATTGCCATTTGCATTATAAGTATAGTCAATGAGAAAAAGATTACATTTTTTTAATTGTACTATATAATGTTACGCAATATATTTACAAAGAGATTTTGTGGCCCAATAAACACCACTTGGAACCAAGGTCGGTAGGTTCAACGCCCACCTTCACCACTTTGCCCCTCAAATAATTTTATAAAAAAAAAAATGCCTCTAAAAAAGCCGCCTGCTATTGGCCTACTGAACCGAAGCTCTGGTGAAGGGTTTAATTCTCTCTTTTTTTTCTTTTTTTTTTTTTTTAAAAGGGAGAAATTGTGTAAAACTCATAAACTTTAAAATCCTAGATGTCTAATTAAAAACTTAATCGAAAGATAAGAGTTGGAGAAATATCACCGAAATGTACACATGAGTTTATATTGGTTTCTCTTTAACCTTTGACCTACTTCAAAACACCTCTAAGATATCTACTATTTATCCAAGATTCGATGGGTTTTTGGCACCATAGTACAAGAGAGCTCCTTAATAGGACACTCACTCCCCCTAACACTTTGTAAGTTGACAACCTTGTTGTTTCTAATATATTGAGTAGGTAGAAATTGAATATAAAGTACACAGAATATCAAAACAAGAATCTGTATTTATTAAATAGAGCATACAGGGAACATTCACTTAGTCTGTATAAAATGAAAAGTCAAAACGAACTCACAAGACTCGCCGATATGGAATGGAAAAATGCGTAAATCCGGCCCAACTTTCGTTGTGTCCTTAAGACAATTTTGCTCCCTCAATACGGATGCCGAAGGTTTTTCGAGCAATTGCCTCCCGGGATAGAGCGGATTATTCGTCTCCCGTAAAGATGGCTCATGCTCGTCTGAAGCCCAAGCGAAGCCAATGAGTCCCGCTTTCGGAACGCACAGTGTTTATGCGAGAATGAGAGAGAGTGTGCGAAAAAATTGTGTGTCTAAACCGTGACTAGGGCGCCCTATTTATAGACTCGAAAGAACACGATCGATGGACAAGTCTGGCCGTCGCGAACCGGTGCGTTGTGCAAACAGATGCACGAACGGAACGAACGAGGCGACCGCGTACATTCACAGCCGAATTGGTGCGTCTTGACGAACGTCACACCGTAACGAAGCGAACGGAGGCGACCCGCAGACTGTTCACGGTGGACGATCCGAACGGATTGCAAAAACGCAACAACGGGAATATCTAAACGTTCGGAAATTCAAAAAAATAATTTAATAAAAAATTATTTTTAATCCGAAAAATAATTTAATAAAAAATTAATATTTTATTTCACACGCGCGGACCGGACCAAGGCGGGCTACATGACCGACCAACCGAAGCCGGGCCGGACGGCGTTGCAAGCGTGTGTGTGGTGGACCAAGGGTCACCTAAGTCCTCACCCCCTCCACAAAAGTGGGTTGGCCCAAGGGCCCAATTAGTAGGAGCCAAGTTAGGGCTTATATACCCTCCAACTTTTCTCCAACTAAGCAATGTGGGACTATTCTCTCACACACATTCCTTCTTCCTTTTTCCTCTTCTTTTCCATCCTTCTTCTTATTCATAACTCATGGGATTTTATCCAAAAAATTCCAACAATCCCCCACATGGATAAGAAGTTAGTCCATCATGACCAAATGCAAATGTTCATGTATGCAAAGTGCGGTTCCTCTACGAGAAACAACTGCATCGAGAAAGGTAGAGGTTACCTTTGAACCTTCTCTAGTAAAAACCTATCGGATATACTGGTCAATGCGTGACGCTACTGTCTTGAACCGTTGACCTTTTAGTGTATACCAAGACAATAGGAGTTACACGTTGCTCCTCTAGCATCATTGGTTCTCATCCGTGTCCATTTTGGCCCCGGACACTTCGGTTCTGTGAGTGTTCTAGAGAATCGGCCGTTTTAAATTCTCATAGAAGCGGCCCGCACTTCACACTCACATAGGTGATTTCTTGTGATGTATGTCATCATACATCATCCGAACACATCGACTAAGAAACCATTAAAAGCTTAGAAGCTTACCCTTTATATATATGCACCGTTTGTCTAGGAATGAGTATGAGTTTAAAACTCCACGGTGTTAATGATCGATTAAGACTTAGTTATCTCTTTGAACCTAGTTCGTGGGATCTCCACTCTACTAGGTAGAGTTACCGCGATAATCAACAATGTATCAGCCTTAAACCCATTCCTTTGGACAATTTTCTAACTAACTTTCTAGGAATCCCTTTAGTCAACGGATCCGCTATATTCTCTTTTGATTTCACATAATCAATTGAGATGATTCCATTAGAAAGTAGTTGTCTAACGGTATCATGTCTACGACGTATATGTCTAGACTTGTCGTTGTACATGACATTCTTGGCTCTACCAATAGCTGCTTGACTATCACAATGTATACACATTGCTGGTACCGGTTTCGGTCAATTAGGAATGTCTTCAAGAAAGTTACGAAGCCACTCGGCTTCCTTACCAGCTTTATCTAATGCAATGAATTCTGCTTCCATAGTTGATCTTGCAATGCAAGTATGCTTAGATGACTTCCAAGACACAACACCCCTACCAAGGGTGAACACATATCCACTTGTGGATCTTGTGTCATTAGAGCTGGTTATCCAATTCGCATCACAATACCCTTCTAATACTGCAGGGTACTTTTCATAATGCAAAGCAAAGTTTTGAGTTTGCTTTAAGTAACTCAAAACTCTTATCATAGCTCTCCAATGAAGCTCATTTGGATTACCTGTAAAGCGACTCAACATGCTTACTGCATAAGCAATATCAAGTCTAGTGCAGTTCATAACATACATAAGACTGCCTAGCACTTGAGCATACTCTTTTTGTTTAATAGCTTCACCAGTATTTTTTAATAGTCGAATACTAGTTTCTATAGGAGTCGACACAGAGCTATGTTTAAACTCTTGAATTTCTCAAGAATTTTAGAAACATAGTGTGTTTGGGATAAAGCTAACCCTTTAGATGTTCTATGGATTTTAATTCCTAAAATAACATCTGCTAGACCTATATCTTTCATGTCGAACTTACTGGTAAGCAATCGCTTAGTAGCTTTAATCATTTGATTATTACTACCCGTTATCAACATGTCATCTACATAAAGACAAACTATGGCGAACCCGTTTTCTGTATTTCGAATGTATACACACTTGTCACATTCATTAATACTAAAGCCATTCAATAACATAACTTCATCAAATTTCGCATGCCATTGTTTTGGGGCTTGTTTAAGTCCATAAAGGGACTTTATTAAGCGACAAACTTTCCGTTCTTGTCCCGAGACAACAAATCCCTCAAAGGTTGTTCTAGATAAATTTCTTCCTCTAATTCACCATTCAAGAATTTTGTCTTTACATCCATTTGATGTAACTCCAGCCCATTCAATGTTAATGCGACATCCGAATGGATGTAATTCTTGTAACAAGTGAATAGGTATCAAAGTAGTCTAGGCCTTCACGTTGTCTATAGCCTTTTACTACTAGCCTAGCTTTGTATTTATCAATAGTGCCATCTGCTTTCATCTTCTTTTTGAAGATCCATTTAGTTCCTAGAGGCTTATTGCCAGGAGGAAGGTCAACCAACTCCCAAGTGTGGTTTGACATAATGGATTCTACTTCACTATTAATAGCCTCTTCCCAAAATGGCGCTTCAGGGGAACCCATAGCCTCTCCAAATGTTCGAGGCTCATTTTCTAGTAGATAAGTCATAAAATCAGGACCAAAGGATGTTGAAGTCCTTTGCCTAGTGCTACGTCTAGGTTCCTCTTGTTCAAGGTTATCATTAGTTATTGTATCGAGAGATATCACAGTGTTGTTATTATCATTAATTTTATTGTACGGAAATACGTTTTCAAAGAACCTTGCATTCCTTGACTCAATAACCGTGTTCACATGGATATCTGATACATCGGACTTATAAACTAGGAAGCGATATGCACTACTATTATGAGCATAGCCAATAAACACACAATCTACTATCTTAGGTCCGATTCTTAACCGTTTAGGCTTGGGAATCTCAACCTTTGCCAAACACCCCCACACTTTCAAATAATTCAAGGAAGGTTTCTTTCCTTTCCACATTTCGTATGGTATGTTTTTTATCGTTTTATGAGGCACTCGTTGATTAGAAAGTTAGCCGTCGAATGGCTTCTCCCCACATATTTTGTGGTAAACCGGACTCAATTAATAATGCATTCATCATTTCTTTCAATGTCCGATTTTTCCTCTCTACAATCTCATTTGATTGAGGAGCATAAGGAGTCAGTAGTCGGTGTATAATACCGATTCTATACAGAATTCTTCGAAGGGGCCATCATATTCTCCCCATGATCACTCCTTACTATTTTAATTTTCTTGTTAAGTTGATTTTCAACTTCAATTTTATATTGTTTAAAAGCTATAATAGCCTCATCTTTACTATTAAGCAAATACACATAACAATATCTACTGCAATCATCAATAAATGTAATAAAATATTTCTTATTACCCCTAGATGGTACAGATTTCATATCACATATATCAAGTATGTATTAAATCTAACAACTCGGTTGATCTTTCAACGAAGGAAAAGGTAACTTAGAAAATTTTGATTCAATGCATACTTGACATTTATCTTTATTTGAACAATCAACTTTAGGCAATAATTCTAAATGAATTAAATTTTTAATTGATTTATAATTAACATGTCCTAATCTTTGATGCCATAAATTAGAGGACTCAAGCATATAGATAGAAGCAATATTATTATTAATAGCACCGTTATTGGTGACAGTCATTACATTAACTTCGAAAAGGCCCCCACTAAGGTAACCTTTTCCAACATACATATCATTCCTAGAGAGTATAAACTTATCATAAACAAATACAAGCTTAAAACCATTCTTGCTTAAGAGGGATCCAGATATCAGATTCTTGCGAATATCAGGCACATGAAGCACATCCTTAAGTGTCACGACTTTTCCAGAAGTCATCTTCAAGACGACTTTCCAGAACCTTCAACCTTTGAAGCAGAAGAATTTCCCATATAAAGTTGTTCATCTTGCTTCACAGGAGTGTAAGAAGAAAACATCCATTTGTTTGCACATACATGCCTGGTGGCACCAGTGTCCACCCACCACTCCTTGGTATTTCCAACCAAGTCACATTGCATTACAACCGCTTGAAAGACTCATACTATCCATCATATCGGTGGTATTGTCAACCATATTGGCTTCGGTGTTCTTCTTCTTGAAATTCTTTGGCTTCTTGCACTCCTTAGCACGGTGACCAGTCTTCCCGCAATTATAACACTTGCCTTTGAATTTCGGCCTTTGCTAGGGCCTTTGTTATGGCCTTGTTTAAATGATCCCTCATTAGAGCGTTTGCGTTTCTTGGGCTTCGGACCATCTTCCACAATGTTAGCCTTGAAACTATAGGGTTGCCAAGTTTCTTTTAAACCTTGTTGTCTTCTTATATTCTCAGTCTTACGATCAAATCTTCAAGTGACATCTCCTTACACTTGTGCTTGAGGTAATTCTTGAAGTCTTTCCAAGACGGTGGCAATTTTTCAATAAATGCAGCGACTTGGAAAGACTCGCTAAGAGACATCCCTTCAGCATGAATCTCATGCACAACCAATTGAAGTTCTTCAACTTGACTCACTACAGATTTAGAATCAAGCATCTTGAAGTCCAAAAATCTGCCAACAATGAATTTCTTCAAACCAGCATCTTTAGTTTTGTACTTCTTGTCCAGACTCTCCCATAATGCTTTAGTTGTATCCAAAGCACTATATACAAGATACGTGTGTTGTCCAGACCATTGAGAATGTAGTTTCTACAAAGGAAATCGAATGCTTCCAAGCATCTATCGCAAAGAACCTTTTCCTTGTCACTTTGTTGTCCTTCTTCCAATTTTGGAGCATCCTCGTGAGAAACCGTGCCAAGTTCAATGTGGTTAAATAGAAAAACATTTTCTGTTGCCATCTTTTAAAATCATTGCCATTGAACTTTTCTGGTTTTTCACCATGCATTGGAACAGGACCACTTGGGTTAATCAGATTGGTACTTGTACTTGCCATTTCTGTTTAAAACAGAAACTCTGATTAATCACATAGATTAATTCACTAACAGTATAATAATAATATTAACAAAAACTATTCACAGATTCAATTCAATACTACTACCGACGTATGAAATCAGCAATCAAGTAAATTAACATAAACTGATTTCAATAAACAAAAATTGTCTTAAGATTGTTGCTTCTAATATATTGAGTAGGTAGAAATTGAATATAAAGTACACAGAATATCAAAACAAGAATCTGTATTTATTAAATAGAGCATACAGGAACATTCACTTAGTCCGTATAAAATGAAAAGCCGTAAAATGAACTCACAAGACGCCGATATGGAATGGAAAAATGCGAAATCCGGGCCCAACTTTCGTTGTGTCCTTAAGACAATTTTGCTCCCTCAATACGGATGCCGAAGGTTTTTCGAGCAATTGCCTCCCGGGATAGAGCGGATTATTCGTCTCCGAAAGATGGCTCATGCATGTCAAGCCCAAGCGAAGCCAATGAGTACGCTTTCGGAACGCACGAGTGTTTATGCAGAATGCGAGAGAGTGTGCAGAAAAAATTGTGTGTCTAAACCGTGACTAGGCGCCCTATTTATAGACTCGAAAGAACACGATCGATGGACAAGTCTCTGCTGGGCCGCGAACCGGTGCGTTGTGCAAACAGATGCACCAGAACGGAACGAACAGAGGCGACCCGCGTCTGCATTCACGCCGAATTGGTTCGTCTTGATGAACAATCACACGAACGAAGCGAACGGAGGCGACCCGCATCTGTTCACGGCGGACGATCCGAACGGATTGCAAAAACGCGCCGGGTTGGAAAAGTCGGAGAGGCACAACGGGAATATCTAAACGTTTGGAAATTCAAAAAAATAATTTAATAAAAAATTATTTTTAATCCAAAAGTGGGTTGGCCCAAGGGCCCAATTAGTAGGAGCCAAGTTGGGGCTTATATACCCTCCAACTTCTCTCCAACTAAGCAATGTGAGACTATTCTCTCACACACATTCCTTCTTCCTTTTTCCTCTTCTTTTCCATCCTTCTTCTTATTTATAACTCATGGGATTTTATCCAAAAAATTCCAACAAACCTTACTCAAGGTTCCACTACCTTTAGATTTTCCTTACAAGAATATCAAATAAGGTTGGCTAATATCTCTCATAGAGTTGATAAACACTAAATAACAATACAAATATCAGAAGGTATGAGAGAATAACAGAGCAATTAAAATACAGAATGCCCGTCATTGGCTTCATTAATGCTCTATTTTGAATGCTTCGATATGTATAGGTAGATTAACATAAATGACGGCTGTGAGCATTCAAATTTGTCTATTAAATAGTAATGATTTTTTCTGTTAGATTGTAGTAGTTGATAAAATTCAATGCTTTCATTGCTTTCTCTCTGTTATGCTCTGCTATGCATTTGATGCATCTGACAGAGTTTTTTTCTTTTGTTGAATTTGAACTTAATTCAAGGTTTAATCACTTGAAACTTATATATAAATGAGATTAGTACTATTTGAAAGTAGTATAATTGATTTATAGCATTAATCAAGATGTTCATCAAAGGTATCAAAATTATCGAGACTCACGATTTTCAAACTCCATGAATATGTACTCAAGTGTGACTTTGGATCACTTGAGTGATATCTTGTCACTCGAGTTATTGTACTGAAACTTAAGTGTTCAGACAATCTTAGTCACTAGTAATGACGTGTTTGAAAAATATTATTATTACTCAAGTTCCTCAGTCGAATGATCTAATATTGTTTCAAGAAGAATTCTAAGGAGAGACAACCTAGTTGCAAAGCCTCAATTCAAAATGATCGATTGTTTGATCGGAAACCTAGTAATATGATTCAGAAAAAGCATCAAAATATTGAATGACTCAAGGTTTATTAAAAAAAGGCTTCTTAAATCTTGAACAATGTTAGACTCCTTTTCACACACACTCACACTAAAACCCCAATAATAATAATAAAGTATAGCAATATAATATATACGGTCTGTTCTGCGAGAAGACTCGTTCTAATTACTTTCATTTGCTGGCTTGGAATGAGGTACGCAAGGAAAAGAAAAGAAGTGGTTTGGAGGTTGAATTTGCCATAGAGGTGCAAGTCTTTTCTTTGGCTTACACGACACAACTAAGTACTCACCGATGAAGCGAGTATGAGACGTGACATTAGTGAGACAACCTCATAAATTTTGATGGAGGGCATGGTGGGATGTGATGATATTATCAAAGACCATAAAGAAAATCCGATTGAAGTTTTCATGCTTAATATCTATATATAGTGGAGATCCTTTAATGGCTGAACTCTGGGCGTATCAAATTTGTCTTAAAATGGCATGAGATAAGAGCCAATCGATAATATAAGCTCAACCCTCTAGCTAGCCCACGGGTTGGGATAGGGTTAGGGTTGGGATTTTCCTACCGCAAACCCGCAAGTTGGCCCGCACAATTTTTTTTTTTTTATTATTTTTTTTTTTGCATATAATAATTTCTCAAAATCCATAAGTTACACACTTCCACCTTGATATTTTTCAATCTCAGAGAAAAAAAATCTCAGTATGCTCCATTCTTCTTTAAATCAAATTATTATGTCTTGATTGTTTGTGAATAATTTGATCTTTTTTGTTTATAAACTTTGACAAATTTGATAACTTTATCTTTTATATTATGGATTATGTCTTTAAATTTTTATCAGCAAGACGATTAATGTTAGAAAAGTAAATTTAATGATTCATATATATACGTCTCGGACTTTCAGTTGTCTTTAAAAAATAGTAAATTTAATGATTCAAACTTGCGAAGCGGCTCGCAAGCCACCAATTCGGGTTAGGCTTGGCATTTTTCTAGCTTGCAAACATAGCCTGCAGGTTGATGGGGGTTGACCCACATTCTCAGCTCTAGATACAATCCTAGAAGAGTTTCCTTGAGAATGATTCTTCAAATGCAATTAATTTTATACAAGATGTAAATTGACAATATTCAAATGTGATTCTTTGCATTTTTTGGTCTCATTCCAAACCTCATTTAATATGGGTAATGCTGAACAAGATTTTCAATTTAACACATACTCCCTTCGATCTTTTTTATAAAAATCTAAAATTTGAATTGCCTTGATTTTTTTTATAATAGTTCGACAAGAGTTGTTTGAATATTTAATAAGTTTTTTTGCCTCCATTTTTTTCCGATATTAATTATATGAATTGCATTAATGAAGGTTGGTGATACCTATATTTATTATATTTCTCTCTTTTATTTGCCCCTCATAAATAAAGGCACAATTGAAAAGTAAAAATTATTTCAGACATACTTATTGTTTTTAACTATTTTTAATCACTTTCTTTCGAAATCACATAATTCGGTCATCGAGCTCTTATAAAAATGACCGCAAAAACATTTAATAAGTTAACTATTATTTATTGGTTTTGATAAATTAGCTAAAGTGACTTATATTATGTTTTAGAGTATTTAAATTGATAAGTGAGAATGTAAGATGAAATGAGGTGAAAAAGGAATGTTCTTCCTTTTAAATAATTCTGAATTATTTCTTAAATAAAAACAATAAAAAGACTTAAATATTAGGACTTAGACTTACTAGTATCATGTACTCCTTTCGGTCCTAATTATAGGATATATTTACCAGATTTTAAAGAGATTACGGATATTAGTTAAATTAGTTAATTATATTCATTATCCTAAAATATCCTTATTATTATTATTTAAAAAGAGTGCGTGGGGAGGAGGAGGATGACCTGTCAACTTCCACACACACACACATTCTCTCACAATTTTATATTGTTGTTCTAGGTATAAGACTTAATTAAATTTTTAGGAGAGATTAAGAAAATAAAATAAATTATTTAATTATATCATATGTTATGTATGATTAAATTATAAATCAATTTATAAGTCAAATAAATTAATTTGAAAAAATGATAGATATGAATACTTTAAAATAATTTAATTATCTTCTTTAATCTTTTTGTCAATTGATTCTAATATTTTAAAATGAGAGGTAGTATATTGTACGCTGTGTACTACTTTTAATTAACCTAAGACTTCCACGTACCCTGTATTTTCTTAAAACTAAATCTGGCTTCAATGCATTACAAACTGCTTGCTTACGAAATATTATCATTTAAACTCATGATCAAGAGAATGTTAAGATACAATATTTTATTTTATTTTTAAAAAACGTCCCAGGTAAAACTTCCTTACTCTATGTATAGGTGGGGCCATAAAGACAGTGAAATTTCTTCCTAAAAAATATTAGTAGGAGTGATATGGAAAAAATATGAAAAAAGATTATTTAAAATTATTTTACTAAAAATACAGTAGAATTAATGTATATGTGACATTAATGAGTTGTTAGCATTACTTACTTTATAGAGTATATAAGTGTATTATTAAATTATTATTGTGTTTAATTATTATTGAGAAAATATCATTAGAGATATTTTAGGAAGAAATTCACAAAAATTAAAATTTTATCCTAAATTAAGACCAAAATCAAATCCCGATATTGAGTATAATAAAAAAAAGGAAAGGTTTCTTTTATTCCCCTTAGCAATCACGTGCGTAATAAAAACAAAAAAAAAAAAAAAAACAAAAGAAACAAAGGGGTTGGTTTTAGTAGCAAATGAAAGAGAAGAACGACTTAAGCACTAATAGTTAATTGGTCCCCATTATATGTTGGTGGGGTCCATCCGACACGTTCCATCGTTTTCGCACCCAGGTCCTAGTTCTCATGTCTTTCTTCTCCGTATAAAACCGCAACCCCACCAAGTCGTTTTCGTTAATTATCAAATCTCATACCGAATATCCACAAAGAATCCGATTCGATCACGCGCAGCAGAAGTCCTCTGTGTCTTTGCTTAGCTCCACATTTTTCCTTGTCGTCGTCGTCTTCCTCCTCGCAGAAAGAAGGTTTCTGTTTCACAGGGCCTCTTTCTGCGTCTTCATCATCATCATCTAAAAGAAACGTATATTCAAAGTTCTTTCTTTTTTTCGTTGGATTATTGCCCTTTGTGTGAGGAAAAAAAGAGGAAAAGGAAAAAGAGGGTTCTTGCACCCACTTTGCTTTTCTTCGGATTCTGCCTTTCTCAGAAATTCCTTGTGTTAGTTAATTACCCTTTCAATTTTTCCTTTTCAGTGATCCCCACAGAGGAAGCAAAGAATTTTCTTTTTTCCCTCTAATTTTTTTTATTGGTGCCGCGGATACCCAGAATTTCATTTCATCACTAATTCGCGCGACTTTTGCCATGACTTCCTTACGGCTTTTCCTGATCTTGTCTTTATTTTCCGTTTCGTTTTCTCTGGAAAACGTTGATAACCGCGTCTTACCGAGACCACTAATTATTGAATACTCGGAGAGTATTGAAAGCCAGTTCAGGGAAATTGACGATGAGGTTAAATTAAAATGTACGAGCTGGAGATTCGCAGCGGAGGCCAACAATTTGAACCCTTGGAAATCGATTCCGCGAGAATGTGTGGAGTATGTGAAGGACTACATGTTGGGCAAGGGCTATGCTATTGATCTGGAAACGGTGTCTAAGGAAGCAGGGGATTATGCGAAGAGTGTAGAATTGAATGGTGATGGGAAGGATGTGTGGATATTTGACATTGATGAGACTCTACTCTCAAATCTTCCGTATTATGCTGCACATGAATATGGGTAATTTATGAGTCTTCATTTTCACCGAAAATCTTTGGGCTTTCTTTGGTTTGGAGCTGTTACATTCTATAGTAAGATTGGTTTTTAGTCATTTTAATGTGCTTGCAGGTATGAGCTTTTTAACCATGCGGAGTTTGACAAGTGGGTGGAGATGGCTATGGCACCTGCTATAGAATCCAGTTTAAAACTTTATGAAGAGGTATTGAATCTGGGTTTTAAGGTTATATTGCTGACTGGAAGGAGTGAGTCGCATAGAAGTGTTACTATTGACAACTTGATCAATGCTGGGTTTCGAAATTGGCACGACCTCATATTAAGGTAATTCTGAAATATTTTTTTTTGCTAGTACTGACTATAGTGTGCGGTTTATGCTGTGAGAAATATTGTCAGGTATCTTATTTTTGTCTGAATCTTTTTCAACTAGTATTAGCTTTTGAATTACCATTATGTGTGTATATGTATGTTCTATGATCTGTTGTGATCACAATCACCATAATTTACGCCTTTGAGTCCGTAGCGTATAAGTCAAACTCTTAGTCACTGTTGTTATTTTCGATTTCAACTGTTTATCTATATAAACGGATCTTAAATTCAAGTGGTCAATGTACTGTGCAAATCCCATCAATCAGTGCTTTCCTGTTTTTTGTGCAATTCTCTTGTTCCATGTATCTTTGAGTGGGCAAAATTTGGCACTTTTAAGCAAAAATTGTTCATATCTTAATTGTCAGATTATCCGAACAAGATATGACAAGTTTACGATTCTTTGATAAGAACATATTTGTCATATTTTGATTGAGAAGCCTGATAGCAAGGATGTACAGAGCTGCAAAATTTCAAGAAATGATAATAATATTGCTCTGACCATTTCCCTGCTTTGTGTAATAGTAGTGCCTTGATATGTCAACGGTCTTGTATGTGCTGTCTGAATTGGCTTATTAATTTTAACGATAGATTAGGAACAACATACCATAAGTCTGCAATTGCCACACGTAGATAGATGCCAGTTGTAAGTACCAAGATTGTATTGACAAGAGACAATGTGAAAAATTACAACGAAAAGATATGCCTTTTTGATTTATGACTTCATGTATGAAAGATTCCCACTAATTGAAATCACCACTCTATTAGTTTATCCAGGATCTTTTCATTCGCACCTTTATTTGTGAACATTCTTTTCTGCTGGGAGAGTTTAAGGAGTAACCATTAGCCGTCTTCTTTGTTGGATCCAACCATGCTGGAAATTCTTAGATAACTCTATTGAATTTTAATCAGTGTATTTAACTCTATAACAGTGTAGCCTTTGTTGATATAGATGAAGTTGGCTTCAATGTGGTTTGAAACTCTTGCAACTTTACAGAAAGCCTATTTGCTTGTTGCTAACCATGAACATAAATGCTACTTCAATCCTATCCACCATATTCCACACCACTTGCACTATCAAGCTACATTTACGAGTAAAATAAACAGTGGATGTCATGCCAAGTTGCCAACGTTAGTATTGGATGTTGGGACTTGGAACATCATTTTAGTGACTTAATAGGGGTTGGATGATATTCTGGAAAACCATGTGACCGTTTTTACTCTCATCTAGGGGAAGCTTACAAAATATGACAATCTTGCGAATCATATTTATTATAGTTGTTTTAAACAGAACATGTTTTGCCTGTAGTTTTGTACTTTATTTTGTTGGCATCATGGTTTTAAGCTGTGACAATAGAACATTACCTGCATCTGGTTTTTGAAGTGAGGTACTGGAACTAGCATATTGGGTGGATTGCTACAAAATTTGCATGGTTTGCCTTCATGTAGGCTTCATAAATTAGGTTTACATAGCTGGTGTGAAGGAAGTAAACCGTGGCATACTTTTTAAAAAGGTTTTCTGTTTCTTTTGGGTAGTCTTCTGCTATCTATAGTTGATTTATTTTTCTAAGCGATTCATTTTCTTTCTTGCATTTACATACATTCAAAATTCCCAGGATTCCATTATCTCTTTCTATTCAGTTTTGATGAAGAATCTCATTTCTGTTTTCCATAAATCAGTCTTATGACTAAAAATACGGTTAAAATGGGTTGAAAACGGATGTTAATAATGCATTGTTTGACAAAGTAAAAATTGGCGTTAGTACCAGTGAATCAATGGAGAAAGCTTATCAGTGGAGAAGATGGAAATGGTCTGATTTTTGAGCCTATTTCCAGTATAGAAGTTCATGTTCATCGTTTGAATATGTTACCGGATATTTTCTTAGTATGGTTTTCCTTCTCCATTAATCATTTCCTTCAGTTTAGTCTCTCAATCATTGAAGAATTATGTTCTTTTATCCTATCTCCATCCAAAATCCAAAAATTAATATAATATGTTGCTAACTTGGAATGGGCAATCTAAGGTGAGCTGATAGTACCAGGTAACTTGAGACATTCAAACCAACTTGTTAGGTTTTACAATATATTTTAAACGAAAATAAGATGGAAGTGCAACATTGTTGAATGACTAAATTGGGCAAAAAAAAAAAAGAAAAAGAAAAAGACAAAGCTGGGATTGTGACCAAAGTATTTAGCATATGTAGTTTCACTTTGTTGAGAATAGGAAGTTGAGAATAGGAAGTTTAGTATTAAAATAAGTAATTAATATTATCAGGGTTGGTTGTTTAGTATTTAACTATTTATTAGGATTATATATGAATATTTTATCATTATGATTTTGATTTAATTAGATTTGTTTCTTGGGTTGGGGTTAGTTTATTAGTTTGCCTATATAAAGGCCTCTTTGTAGTCTTTTTATCTTAAGGATCATATTAGTATTTTTCAGTAAAGGTATTGACTAAAGGAGTAAAAGCCTTGAAGCTCAACACTCATCAAGTAGTATAAACTGCATTGAGCTAGTATTTAAGTAGGTTGGTTTTACTACTTCAATTGCTCTGACTTTTGGAGGAGGATTTCTCATCCAAAATAGTGCTCATCAAGGTTGAAAGTGTACCTATCTATCACAAACAGCTATGGGATTGTTCTTATTGTATTTGATTTTGACCTCTTTAGTTACTCCATATTTTAATCTCCCATTCATTCTCTTTCTATATGGCAAGAGCTTCTCCGCAAAGAAACCTGTATTGTACTTGTGAATGTGATCAAAATATAGTTTGAGGGGTCAAGAGCTAGTTGCCCCAGCGGCAATATCACCCGCCACACTTAGATGATGTCCTAGTTTCGAGCTTGGTGTTGATATGTTTGTGTGCGTGCTTGCGTGTATTTTAATTGTATAAAATCAGAAGAAGATTATATTCTGAGGGACATGTTGTTTATAATCTTTAGTTTGAATGTGGATTCTAAATCTTTTTCTGTTGGCATGACCAGAGGCCCGGATGAACGCAAGAAACTGGCGGCAACATACAAGTCGGAGAAGAGGAGTGAGATGGAGAAAGAAGGATACAGAATCCTTGGGAACTCGGGAGACCAATGGAGTGACTTGTTGGGTTATTCATGGTCTGTTCGCTCCTTCAAACTTCCCAATCCCATGTACTACATCCCCTAAAAACTAAAAATGCTTCATTCATGTTTAACTGGAATTGTATAAAATGCAAATGTATGATTGTTGTTCATGTTATCATCTTTTATGGCATTGGAACTCTCGCACATAACAACATAGTGACTCGGAAGATCATGGTTTAGAATCTTGGATATAAAGATATGCATTATTACCTATATGCAAAATATTATTTATATTTAATAATTAAAAGTCTCATGTTTGTTATGAATAAAGTTATATGTCTCTTTTTATATTATAGAGAAATTAAGGAAGTTAATTTAATGTGGATGATCTGATTAAAAAAAGATGGCGTGGATTAGTTTGGAACTCTTGGACGGGAAGGCCTTGTTATAATGTGGATGAACTATTGAACTCTATTTTTAACCACAAAAACGAATTATAATTTGGTAAATAATTTGTCATGGCATTATCTATAAATTGAAATAATTTAATAATATTATTTGTCATAATAAATTATTTTTTAAGTTTATATCAAGTTTTAATTTAGTTCTTTAATGTTAATGTCATTAACTCTCACTAGCGAAAAATGTTGACATTGCAAAAAAATGTTGACATTGCAATTAAATGCGAACAAAACATCTTTAATATTGAAATATATTTTAAAATTGGGTTAAGGTGTAAAACTATATATAGGCTTTGATTAGAGGAGTATCTAGTATCTAGTATCTAAGTGCTTTTTTGAGATGCAAAAGTGACTATATGTGATTATAAATTAGGTGCAAAAATACCGTTTGATCGTTAAATTTGACTTTGACCATTAAGTTTGACTTTCTTTTTGCTGATTGGACGATGATGTGGGTTTTAAAGGTGTAAAAATATACATGTGATCTAATCAAAATAGCGCCACTCAACACCAAGTGTTTTTTTTTTATTTAATTGTTAGTTTGACTTTTTTTTTTTTTTTTTTTTGGGTTAAGTGCAAAAAATATATTTTAAAATTTGCAAAAATACCAAGGTGTCATTAACCCAATTTTTAAGTGCAAAAATATATATAGCGCCGCTCCACATATAATATTGAATATATATTTTTACACCTTAACCCCATTCTATATATGACCTAATCAAAATAGCGCCGCTCGACGTAACTTTCTCTTATTTCTTTTCTTTGTTTGAATGTTTTGAAATATTGAAAATAGAATGTAAATATTGATTTCTAATTCATTTATATTTCTAATTATATATTTCTATATTAGAAAATATATTTGTAATTTATATTTATATATTCCATTCATATTTCTGTGTTGAGAAAATGGATAATAAGAATATTTCAAAATTAAGCACAAGCAAGGAAAACACAGAAAACAAAAGAATAAAAATATGATTTTTTTATTCTTCATGTTCCAGATTACGTCCTGTATCGTTAGATAGAAATCCAAAGATGAAAAGAGAAATAAAAAATATCACTACTGTGTAAACAAAAAGTACATATAAAAGGATTTACACTCTAAAACTTATCTCGATCTTATAAATCAAGATTATTAAAACGTTCGAACCTTCAAATAAATTTTGAAATATTTCTAGGATAATATTAGTATTTAAATTAAGGATCTCATCGAAAACTTACAGCAACCTGCCAAACAAAAGCTAAGAGAAAAAAGAGTATATAACGTAATTAAGTTAATATTATTAAGCATTAAATATTAAGATTCAGTTTATATTTTAAGTTTTATTATTATTATTATTATAAAAAATAATGAATTTTTTTATTTAATTAATATTATTAAGAAATCAAAAAAAAATGAAAAAAAAAAAAAAAAAAAACACTTGGTGTTGATGCTATTTTGCTAAATCACATGTTTATTTTTGTACCTTAAAAGCCACGTTATCGTTCAGTATGCAGAAAAACTCAAACTTAAAGGGTTCAAATGACACTTTTGCATATAATTTATAACTACATAGTCACTTTTACACCTCAAAAAAGCAGTTGCTACTAGGCGTTCATCTAACCAAAATACATGTATATTTTTATACCTCAAACCTTTAAAATTAAAATAAAGTAAAATACAGACTTCCATTGGCAATTCCGTCTAAAATAATACCAACAGAGCTTCCAATGCAAGTCCGTCATAATGACCAAAACAGACATTTTTTTGTAGTGAAACAAGGGAGAATCAGATGAGACCACTAACATTTTGTATTAGGTTAACCATGACTGGTAGCTATTAGTTGGATTGTTAGGTGAAGGTGTCTTCAGCTATGGGGTCCACAACTTCTTAAAAGAATCCATCCACGTTCCTTGATCTTTGTGGCTGAGGACAGAATAAAAAGAAAACTGACTTATAATTGGCTGAAACGCCTTATTATTATTATTTTTTACGTTCCCAATCTTGATTGAATGTTTTTAGGCATATTTGCCTTTGGTTGTTACTGCGTGTCTTATATTTCGTGTAAAATTAATCTTATTGACTTATAATTTATATATATGTGTTGTTTGTCTCTCCATCTCGCAATAAAACAGGTTATCCTTCTTAAGATTTGATTACAGAATCAACATAAATGGAGGTTGAAAGAGTGCAGTGCTTGGCCTCTGGGCTACTGAAGGAACTTCCTGCTCAGTTTATCCGGCCAGCCCATGAACGGCCAGAGAATACCAAAGCCGTGGACGGCGCAGTGCCGATCATCTCACTGTCTCTTCCTCACGACCTTTTGGTGAAGCAAATCGCCGAAGCTGCTTCCGAGTGGGGTATCTTGCTCATCACCGATCACGGAATATCGCCGACCTTGATTGCCCGGTTACAAGAGGTTGGCCAGCAGTTCTTCACTCTCCCTCAGAAAGAGAAAGAGGAATACGCAAATGACCCCTCCACCGGCAGCTTTGAAGGCTACGGCACGAAGATGGCCAAGAATCTCGATGAGAAGGTGGAGTGGATTGATTATTACTTCCATATGATGTCTCCTCCGTCCAAGGTCAACTATGATATGTGGCCCAAGAACCCTCCTTCCTACAGGTTCCTTAAATTTATGAACACTGATATATACATGTACACAAAGTTTCAACATTCAGATTTAATTAACTTGTTATTAATGATGTCAGGGAAGTAACGGAAGAATACAACAAAGAAGTGTTGAATTTAACAGACAAGCTGCTGGGGCTTCTGTCGGAAGGGCTAGGATTGGAGAGGAAGACACTGAAAAGCAGCTTGGGAGATGAAAAGATAGAAATGGAAATGAAGATAAACATGTATCCGCCATGTCCACAGCCAGAGCTTGCTTTAGGAGTTGAGCCTCACACCGACATGTCAGCCATCACCCTACTCGTCCCGAACGATGTTCCCGGTCTTCAACTTTGGCACCAAGATCACTGGGTCGCTGTCGATATCCCACAAAACACCCTCCTTGTCCATGTTGGGGATCAGCTTGAGGTAATAATATGTATAGTTTTTACGTTATTGTTGTGTTGTTCGACAGACATGTTTAATTAATTTAATTGTTTTTTTTTTTCTTTTGGGGTGGTTATTAGGTGCTAAGTAATGGCAAGTACAGGAGTGTTCTGCACAGAAGCTTGGTGAACAAAGAAAGGACGCGGATGTCGTGGGCAGTATTTGTGGCGCCACCGCATGAGGCGGTGATCGGGCCTCTTCCGCTACTGGTGAACCAAGAGAACCCCCCGAAGTTTTCAACAAAAACTTTTGCAGAGTTCCGACACCGCAAATTCAATAAGCTTCCTCAATGAGAATGCCCAAGCTCACCACTACAGATTTCTGACAGTCACTACGGCTTCGTCCATCTATATCTGCTCTCACCTAATTGTATTCCTTCAAAAACAGTAGCTAGTTTCTTAAAAAATAAATACGTGCCCTTTATTGTATGTCAAAGCTGTGAGGGGACCACGTAGACCGTTTCTGTGTGCCAAGCTTATTATATTCCAATGTTCTTGTTCCGTTTTCGTCAGTGGACTAAGCTAATGTGTAATTGCCTTCTCAGTTAATTCTACAAAATTTCGTATTTAAGTTAAACTGGCTCTCTCTATCTTCCCATCCACACATCATCTTTTTTCCAGAACATGTATGAGGGACTAGTTTCCATTCTAAGCACTTTTACTTAGCTGGGAGAGCTAATCTAATTTGAAACGATCAAATTAGATATTTTTTTTAAAAAAGTCAATTTTTTTTTAAAAAAAATTATTTTAAGTAGATATAGAATCTAAAATAAAAATAATCTCTGAAATATTATTTTTCTTGAAAAAATGATTTTTCATTTAAAAATCATCTTGTTGAAAAAATCGATCTAAATGGTTTAGATATGATTTATTTACCTACTAAGCAATAGTGCTAAGCAGAGAAATTGGTTCTATATCATTCCAAATTTTTGGCCTCGAACTTCAAGAATAAATTTGAATTAAGTAGACATTTAATCCTAGTTGAATAAAATGTCTTAAGTATGTAATGAGGAAACATGATTAAATATTGTTGTGGGGATTTAAATAAAACATGGAGAGATTTAATTCGAAGAGTAGCCTAATTAATTTTGAAGTTAAATTATGGGAATTAAACATGAAAATTGAAGGAATAATAGTTAGAGGTAAATTTTTGTGCTGAAAATTTTAGATATGATATTTTAAATAAAAATCTAATGGAGGAAAAAAATGTTTAAAAAATGCCCCAGAATAAGTTTAAAATTATGTTAAGAAATAATTGTACTAAACATAATTTTCAAATTAAAATTATGTTTTTGAGATTTGAAAACTATATCTTCATAAAATATGACATTTAAAATTAATGAAATCACATAGGATATGAGGTAATGAATTTTGTAGTAATATTTTAAAGTGAAATTTTTTGGTTTAAAAGTTACTTAGTCGCTGGCGCTCCTACAATGATCAAACCTTCTTTTTTTTTTTTTAATAAAAATAAAATAAGAGTCATTATTGTCTCAGGAAGATAAAATCATATTGTCTCAGGGGTATTAAAAATTTAAAGTATAAAATCATATTCTAAAAAAAAAAGGTTTTTACCAAAAAGAAAAAGAAAAGGCAAGGAAACATCAGTATGATTTGAATAAATATGATTTAAGTATTACAGTGCCTTTGTTAGTATATCCTTATCAAGCATTAAATGATTTTTTCCCACGAATCTTATAATTCATCAAATGACAAAAAACACTTTTTGCTTTTATATACGTAGATGTTATATCGTGTGAATGAAAAAAATATTATTTTTGTTTTTATTTTTACCTTATTAAATGAATATTGAGGATATATAAAATTATATCTTCATAAAAATCTGAATTTGAAATTAATGAAACCTCATAGAGTATGAGGTCATGAATTTTGTAACTAACATTTATTGTGGCCAAGTTAGATCTGACGCCCATCAATATATATATATATATATATATATTTTTTTTTTTGTAAAAAATAAAGTAATGGGCATTATTGTCTTAGAAAAATAAAATCATATTATCTCAAGGGCATTATTTTATTTTAAATAATAAAATAAAATTCTTAAAAAAAGTTTTTTCCGAAAAGAAAAATAAAAGGAGAGGAAACATCAGTATCATTTGAATTGATATGATTTTAAGTATTATAGTGTGGTTGTTAATATATCCTTATCAAGTATTAAATCACTATTTTCTCTCGAATCTTATAATTTAAATTACCAAAAAATCTTGAATTACTTTTATTTTTACCTTATTAAATGAATATTGAGAATATATAAATTTGTATTTTCATAAAAATTTGAATTTGAAATTAATGAAATCGCATAGGATGAGGTAATGAATTTCTTTGTAATATTTAAAAAAACCAACATTTATTGGTGGCTCAGTTATTTGGTCACTGGAGCTCTGAAGATGATCAAACTCTTAAGAAAAATAAATAAAGGAAGGGGTATTAGTGCCTTAGGATATTATATTCCATCACAAATAGTAGATGTGAGAATAGGTACTATCAAATGGCAGATCAAACCTTTTTGTTAAAATGGTTGGTAAATTTAAATAAATGTATAAATAGGTTGATTGATTTGGTCCATTACTTAAATAAATTGCAATATTTTTATATCATATAAATAACATAATATTTTTTATTCTTATATTCTAATTTCAAAGTTATAAAATTATATATACTTTTTTGACTGGTTATCACAATAATTTGTCTAAAAAGTAGACTTTTTTTTTAATGTCAATTCTTTTAGACCGGTCACAACAACAACTGGTATTGAAAAAAAATAGTTTCTAGACCATGTGTACAGTTAGTTTCTAGACCATGTGTACAGTAAACTCCCCTCCTTAAAACTCCATTATCCTTTTACTTAATCCAAATTTTAGGATTACAAATAATATTGTGGCGTAAAAGAGAAAATTTGAATCCAAAGGCCTACCATAGTAGAGAAGATTACAACTCGTCTTTCAAAAGTTAACCATAGTAGAGAAAGAGTTCATCTAAAACCTTTTCATCTAAACCCATTTTAGAACACTACCATGGTTATAAGGAATCAAAATCACTGTAAATTACCAACAAGTTACTAGTTGAAGTAATAAGGGGTCTCACACTCGTAAAGAGAAAAACATAAGTTTGAATGCGAGGAAGCCCACTTGTTGGAAGATGTTAAAACAATTTTCCCCCTAATCCTTGAGGGGGAAACTCTTGATATAAATATCTATCCATGATAGAAAAGAATACAATAGTTATTTAAAATTTGTCATGGATAATAAATCATTTCTAAGTAATTGTATACTAGTTCAAATCAACACATTTTAAAAATCATTCTAATTAATAGTTGGGCCTTAAGCTCTTTGAAACTCAAAATATAATATTCAACATAAGACTAGAGGGAAAACTATTTTTTTTAAATAATAATAATAATAATATTCTTTCACAAACATATATAAAATGTCATAATTCAACTATTCATTAGTCAAACATTTAAAATCTATTACGGATAATAAAACTTTTCTCATCGTTTTACAAACTTAATTATATTTAATCAACACACTTGGACCTTAGACTTCTCGAAGTTCAAAACATATTGATTCAGCAACAAACCCAAAATCAAATTCAATTATTAAAACACTTAAAACCCAATTTTCTCAAATATCAACTTTAGTTACTTATCCATAATAGTAAACAGTATAATCCAAAGTATAACATCACATTAGGGTATTAAACATGAGTCATACAATGGAATTATAATACACAACAATTCATCATATAAATAAAAAGGAGAAGGCATTAAAAAGATTATCACAACAATCAAGTCTCTAGAGTCTTTCCTAATTGACTAGTAGAAGAACTATTACATGAAAATGTAAAAAGCAACTGGGTGAGACAAAAGCCTCAATAACCACGAATATGTGCTTGTGAGGTGCCATGTGAAATAATTTAGATAACAAAGTACTAGAGATATAGTTCACAAAATTTGTAACACAAATTCCAAATGACAATTTCATATCATAATTTCCCAACTTGTCTCTCATCAATCCAACTCCTTATTTTTGTCGATTAGGCTCATGGGCTAAATTACTATCCAAGTCATTGGTCACTAAAAAAGCCCATCAGTCACGTGATGAAGATTGGCCACAATCTACAAAGCACATGCTCGGACATGAGTTTTTCCCTCTCATTGAACAAATAGGGTGTTTGCCCCGTATTGAACACATGGTGCGTCGAGAACTTCTTGTTGAGCTACTCGGGTGTCACATGCCCCTTGTTAAACCAGTAAAGCAGTTCTTCGTTGAACCAAAGAGGAAGTCTTTTGTTGAATAAGTGGGACAACAAAAAGTCAACTATTATGCACCAATGGAGGCTACACCATATGGTGAAAAAACTATTCCATCTAGTCCCAATCCAATGATCACAATAATTATCAATAAATAATGCAACGAGAGTTTCTCAAGATTTTTGCATTCATATCATGTTATTCAAATCATTTTCATATACATGTCATAATATCTCTATGCTCAACTCTCTCTCACACTCACACACACATTTATATTTCAAAATTCAAATCATATGGTTTCACAAGGCCAATTTCATCCAAGTACCCATCAAAACCATGATAGCTTTCTCAATCCCAATAAATATTTCAAAATACTCATTGAAATATCCTATCAATATTAATATATCATTTTCATTCTCATGAAATTACTTTACCTTGAAATTACTTTAATACAAATTCTCAAAAATTTTCAATTTACCACCATAACTCAATTCCTTCTATTCTCTATTTCAATTATATTTTTATTATCTAATAACTCTATTTCATTCATTAAAATTATTGATCATAATAATTTTCCCCATTCATCTTTAATTCCGAAATTCGATCACTTTAACTTTTGGGAACAATATATCTAAATAATTTCTCAAAATCATCATTCTAATCTCGTTTCTCACCTACTAAAATCATTTAACTATAATTGTCTCCTCAATTTTTTCAAAAACACCCAATTTCCAACCATTAACATTTCACCCAAAATTTTCAATATTCACATTTAATCACAAACCTCAAATCTATGTTATTCAATCATTAATATAACCTCCAATAAGTTAGAATAAATCATTAAATTCAAATTTAACATATCTCATGTCATAAAGTATAAATTTACTAACTAACCACTAATTTTATTTTCCTCAAATCCCCTACTCAAAGTAAAAATCTAAGTTATACAACTCTTATTTAAACCTCATTAGCTCTATTAAAAGCAAAATGATCAACTAGAAGAATAAAAAATTTTAAAATCTAACAAACCCTAAATTTTTCTTTTCATAGAAACTAAAAAAATGAGGGGAGAAACTTAGAAATAGAAAGTGGATTACTTGCCTCAAATATTATTCTAGAAGAACCAATTAGCTTTGTCTCCCTCTCTCTCAAACTCTCCCTCCCCCTCTTTGTGCCGCCTTTTCTCTCAAACTCTCTCTCTCTCTCTCTCTCACATCACACAAGAGAAGAAGAACCAGAGGAAGTTGTGAAGTTGGGCCGGTTTCCCTATTTTCGAATATGGGGACTTGTCCTCGGACTCCGTCCGTCCGGATTTAGATCTAGATGGCCCAAATCCTTTTTTCTTAAATTTTTTAATTATTTTTTCTCATGAAAAAAATCATTTTTTTGAAAAAATGTTAGTTGAGAAATTATCTTTATTTTAAATTCTTTACCTTTTAAAATTATTTTTTATAAAAAATAAAAAAAGAAAAAATCATATCCGGGCCAAGAAGAACCAGACAAGCTCCCCCGCTCGTCCCAAAGAAGTTGTGAAGTGTGTGTGCGTGTTTGGTAATTGATTGAAAGGGGAGTACATCAATTTTTATTTTAAAACAATGGCAGGGCCAGCACCTGACATTTGTTATCGACACCCACAAATACATATAACGTTTTTTTGGGTTAAGGTGCATTTTTGCCCTTAAAGTATGCGCCCGGGGCAATTTTGCCCCTGAAGGTTTTAGCAATGTTGCCCCCGAAGTTTAAAACAATGTTGTCATTTCGTTAAAAACCCTAACGATCAACTAATAGTCAACGTTAGGGACACCCCACTGTTGTAAAAAAGTTTTTTGTTATTAGTTAAAAACCCACACAACTAAGGTCACATATAGCTTTTTTTTTTATTTTTTTTACTTTAAGAGCAAAAATTTTTTTTTTTTAACTTTGTTTTAAAACTTTATTCGTTTTTTTCACTTTTAATTCAAACAATTTGGTTAAGTCTACTCAAATGAACTTTCTTAATATTTACATAAATATTAGGGAAAATTCTATTAAAAGCATTTTAAAATATCCAAAACTTGAATTAGGCTTATAAATTTAGCAAATAATAAATCAGGTCAAACTCAAACACTCAATTCAAGAATTTTTGATTTTATCAACATACCCCTTCCTAATTTTCTCCCCGGAGGAGTGGAGGGAGACTTTGTATGTGCCTTGGTGCTTTTGTCAGGCTAAAAATGATGTTCTATATTTGATATTGAATTTGAATGTAATACTTGATAGAAAAAGAAATATTAAATCTTTATAATGAAAAATAATCATATGGAGTCAATTAAAGTATAAAATAAAATGAGCAACAAAATAACATATGGAGACACAAGAATTTAATGTGGAAAAATCTCCCCCTCAATGTGAGTGAAAGCAAACGACCACGGCCTAAAGTGAAAAGATTCCACAATCTTCAAAAAGAATACAATGTTCAATGCTCTAATACAAAGCTAGTCTATAGGATGACAACAAATTCACCTCATCTACAAAAACCATCAATGATTATATGAATAAAATATAAGAGAAAATAGAGAGATAAAATATGTATATCTTCGGCAAAGATACAATCTGCGTGTGACGGAAATCATCAAACACAAAAGCAGCAGTCACAGAACATATACCAATGTTCACACCAAATCTGGACAAGGTAGGACTCTCCGATCCAGGATCCCACCATTTAGATTCAAAACCTATATGTCTCAGACAACTCCACAAACATGCAGGGAAATCGAAGCAGAAATCTCCATTTGATCATCAACTTAATCAAAATCGCTCATAAAAATTTGTAGCAGATGTGAAGAATGTTCACAAAAATTATGGGTAAAATAAAAGACTTCTATGGATGACCTAAATGTCCAAAATGAATCTCCATGTGTCTAGAACCTTCACAAAAAAGTTTAGATCAATCCGACAAGGAATTGCCTTTCGATCGTCTGGTAGATAAAAACTGCTCAAGATGGAATAACTGCAAAAAAGATTTGTCCAACAACTTGGTGTTCACCAAGAAAAGTATGTTGTATTATGTGATAATCAAAGTGCAATTCACCTTGTTAAGAATTCATCTTTCCATTCAAGGTCGAAGCATATCGATACATGTTGCCTTGGATACAATATGTGTTAAGATAAGCCATTATCTTGAAAATGTTCATACATATGATAATGGTACTGATATGTTGACAAAACCATTACTGATGGGGAAACTTGAGACTTGCATGTTGATCTCCAGAATAGTGAACCTCTCCATATAGTTGTGAGGGGGAGTTTTGTTGAGCTATAGGATGTCACTCTGATGTGGAGCCTAAGTTCTAATTTTCAGTTTTATTTATTTCCTTGTTTATTTGCTAATTTATGAAAAGAAATAAAAGAGATAACCCTATTAAGGGAGGAGTAGGCTACAAGTTTGTGTCTAAGGGGGAAAAGAAAGTTTATATATAAATATTGTAAGAGAAAATATTTTAGCAGTTTTTTTAGCTTGAGTAGTTTAGATCTAGTTGACAATCAAAAGGCAATTTCTTGTTGGATTGATTTGAAATTTTTTTGTGAAGGTTCTAGACACACAAAGCTTCAATCTTGATGGTTAGATCATCCATTGGAGTCTTTTATTCTCCCCATAATTTTCATGAACATCCCTATTCACGTCTACTGCAGAGTTTTCTGAGCAACTTTGATTTAGTTGATGATCAAATAGTGATTTCAGGCCCAAGTGCCTCTAAAATTCTGTAGAGGTGTTTGAAACATATAGATCTTTAATCTGAACAGTAGGATCATGGATTGGAGATTGCTATCTTCTTCAAATTTAGTGTGAACATTGGTACACATTCTATGACTGCAGCTTTTTTATTTGGTGATTTCCAGCACATGCAGATTGTATCTTCACCTAAGAGATATGTATTTTATTGCTCTATCTGTTATTTTATTTTATTAATATAATCCTTGGTGATTTTTGTGGATGAAATGATTTTTTTAATCCTATAATTGAGCTTTGTATTAGAATATTTACCATTGTATTCTTTTTGAAGATAGTGGAATCTTTTCACTTTAGGGCCGTAGTCGTTTGCTCTCACTCACATTGAGGGGGAGATTTTTCCATGTTAATTTCTTGTGTTTCCATCTATTATTTTGTTTCTTATTTATTTCCTTATTTAATTTCCATACGATCATTTTTCATTATGAAGATTTAACATCTGTTGCGCTCTTTCTAACACTTTGGATGATTTTTCTACAATTTCCTTTTTTGTGTGCGTTTGTTTGGCTCCTTGTATCATTCCTTTCTTGAAAAGAAACAAATACACTAAGGAATAATGCAACAAACTTGTAAAATAAGTGATAAATTAGAGGGTTTAAGTTAATTGAAGAGCCAAGGCGAAAATAGTATGAGAATAACAAGTAGCACAAAAGAGAGAATGCTTGGCATGTGGGGAAAAAACCCAATTTGTGAAGTCTAACTATACAAAAAGCATTCCATTGATAGACCTTAGAGAAGATAGAGTTTATTCTTTTGAAGACCCAAAGTTCATTTTTTTTTTTTATTGTCAGGAACTTTGTAGGCTTGTGGAACTTAGAAGGAGAGGAGAGAGACGGATGAAGAGAATGAGAGGGGAGAGAGACAAAATTAAAGATGCAGAGAGAATGAGAGAGGGTATATATGTAAAATCACCCAATTCTAAAATCTTGAATTGGAATGTTTAGCCTGATTTAAGATTTGTTAAATTTATAAGCCTGATTCAAGATTTGGGTATTTAAAAAGGGCACTACAAAAAACATTGAATTTGCTAAGGAATTCACAATTTTGGATGGAATTTTTGAGGGATTTGTGAAGGAAATACTTTTTTGATGGAATTTCCAATGGAATCCGTTCCCTCGCTAATAGATGCATGACAAATCAATTCCCAACAAAATTCGAATTCCGTTGTAATTATTTTTGATTTTAAACTGTTTGTATGTATATGTATGTATATATGTGTATGCATGTATATATATATATGTATGTATATGTATGTGTGTGTGTGTTAAATGTGTGTATTTGGGGGGTTTTTTGTGTATTATGGGGGCTTTTTTGATTATGGAGGGTTTGATTTGGAATTGTCTTTTTGACTCAAATTATATTAATGAGATTGGAAACTATTGAAAAATGCCTAAGTATATTAGAACTTATGGTTATCTATTTTTAAAACTGTTTAAAAACATGCTTATGTATTAAGATGTAAATATCATTTATTATAAATAATTTAAAATAACGCTATATGTTTTAAATGATGTTATTTGTTATCTTAAAGATGATTGAGGATGAATTATTTGATAAATTCTATTTGGAACTATACTCGTGATTTGGAACTTGTATATACTTGCTAATTTTGTGATTGTTCATCATTGATGCATATGCATGGTTGTGGAGTTGTGATGGGTTGGAATAAAGATGAATTTTTATGATGAGATCTATTTATGTCATCAATCGGTGCAAAGTGTATGGTACTTGTCAGGGCCCATTCTTTCATATTTTCCTTCAACCGAGATTGGAGTTGGGGACATGTATACCTCCTTAGTTGTGTTCTTTTAAGGAGGGGAGCCATAATCCAGACTTGAGCTTTGCATCTTTGGCTAGGAACCTCTCAAGAAATGGTGAGTTTGGGACAATCCAGTCAAATGGATAGGTTTCTATTAGACTATGTGTTAGTCATATAACTATAGTTAGCAGTTATAAGGCTGGTTAGGGGTAATGAGGATGGTCTATGCATTAGTTATTTGTTTGTCATGTTATATATGTGATTTATGATTTGAATGATAAAGGTTTTGTATAATTAGTTTAACAAGGTTGAGACATGTTTTGTGAGATCTCTTGTAAACATATTTGAAAAATGAATTGATATTCAATCATTTTAGAACCCCCTTTTTTTCTGAGGGGTTTTGTTAATCAAATCGAGAAGTAGTTTGTGAAAGATTTTATGTTTATAATATTAAAAAATTATTGTGAGTTGAACTTGATTTTTGAATTTTATGTTCTAGATCTTAGTTTGTATATATATTTCTGAATAACCAATTGTTACAGAAATCTTTGGATCTTATGTATACTATATTTATTTTTTCAAGAGATCATTAGGGAGCAAGGGTAGGTATATATGGAGTGAGTCTTAAGACTCTTTTGTACTCCTAGAGCTCATGTTATATCATTTGTATTTGCCATGATCATAAGATTTTTGCATTTTATTAACTTTGGTTAAATATTTTGCTGTTGGATTTGAGGTGTTCTCCAACCAAAAAATAATTTTAAAAATTTATTTTGACACTATAAACATGGTTTTTGGCTTATTATTATTATTATTATTATTATTATTATTATTATTATTTTATATTATTTGGATGATGAGCATCCTTATTTGCAATATTTCAAATACTTTGGTTAAGTATTTTGCTTTTGGATATGAGGTGTTACAAACACTCCAACCAAGACAACAAGCAAAAGTAAATTTCTTCTTTTACTTGAAAAACGTAATGATTTGACATTTATCTTTATATTTCTTCATGTTGTATAGCTTGAGAACTTAAAGACAAAGGCATAATGATTTTGATCTCTTGTTGTTGCTGTGCTTACCATAATAAACCAATAATCAAAGCCACATGGATTTGAAGAATGATTGATGGTGCTAGGTATTTATAGGTCTTCCAGCGGAAGAAATTTTGAATTTTTCTTGTGATATCTTGAAGTAGTTGCTGGGATGTGGAGGAAGCAACGCTCTTTGAAGTGGTGCCTTTTGAAGCAACAAACCTCTTCAATTAAAAGTCATAACAATTTGTTAAATTTATGAATCACACATGCTAATTCATGAACAAATATATGAAGGGTTATACATTTATATTATGTAAAGGTTTCTAGCTATAAACACAATACAACTTGGCATCAAGTGGTGCCGACACACCTCTGACTATAACTTTTCACATGTGTTTAGAAAATGAAGAGACATGACCTTAATAACTTTTAGTATTATAGCTCTTTATCCAACTCTTCATATAAATCCTTTAATTTAATGAAAATGACTTTACAAAAACACGTCTCTTCCTTTTAAAACATTCCAACATATGTTTTTCTTTTATAAAAGATAATTAAATACCTTATAAAATCGTAATTAGGCGTGGTTTATCCAAATAAGGAATTTCTACTTCTATTTTCAAATACATTTCATTCTTTTCTTAATTCTATATTTCAAGATTTGATACCATAGATTTTTATCTTCTTTAAATATCAAATTAGTTGATAAATAAAATCATAATATTATTTAAGTCTTACTAATAAAAGTTGAGAACGTTATATGTATAGTTGGTCTTAAAAGTAGCAGTCTTTATATACCAGTATTCTAGAATGGTCCCAAGCCCAGTCTAAGGAGACGATTTTAACAGGTTTAAAATATATGTTTTTTAATAGTGCTTTCTATCTAACCAAATCGAAAGTTAATTTCAACATTTTATATCGTCCTTGTTTATTTGTTGTGCCTATATACATATATACAAAAATAAATTGGGTGGTTATTCTAATAATTTGAGTTATATATACATAGTAAAAAGAATATTGAACTTAGTAATTTATGCCTTTTGGTGTGTGGGAAGTCGCTTTAGCTCATATTCATTACATCTTTTTGTGCGCAAATTAAATTTAAAGTTTTTTTTAAAGAAATTAACCAATTAAATTTTGCAATTCACAAGTTTCCATTGGCGATAGTAAACTGTCTTCAATATTCCCTTTCATTTTATAATAATTCAGGAGCATTGAGGTAAATTAATAAAATTTCTAAATCTCATTTTAGTCCAAGAAGTGGCCTGATTTATGATTTTTTTTTTTTTTTTTTTTTTCAAAGTAACACTTTTTCGTAGTTCAGCTAGTATTTAAAGGATTTTCTTATTAAAATTGGAAAAACATGCACTTAACATTTGAAAGACAGGAAACAAAATATCATTTAGAATGTAGTAACATAGGCCGAATTTAGGTGATAAGAGTAATCAAGGTGGAACATATAAATTGTGGTCAAAGGATTCAAATAATGAAATTCTATTGATGAAAAAATAAAAATGAAAAAACTAATACCAAGAAAATAAAAAAGAGATGTAAAGTCCAGACGGATCTATGAGAATTATAGTTAAACTTTATTTATTATTACTATAATAAGATTTATTCGGTATACTACATAGACACGAAGATCACCAAGCGCTTGTTGTACCATACATAAATCAACTTAGACATATATAAACGGTGGTACTTAACATAATGCACATTGATTGTTCAGTTCACAATAAGGTGTGAATTTGTTGCAGCATTGGTCTTACGGTATCCAGCTTGACAGTCAGGGCAGTCTGCAGGTGTTCCCCATTCAATTGGTGCAGCCATGATTCTTCCACTGCGTGTGCCTCTTTCCACTGATATCCCTGCATTATTCAATATATATATATATATGTAACACCCTAATTTCTAACAGTTATAATAATCTAAAATTTTATTGAAATTCGAAATAAATAACCTTGGCGAGTGTTACCGCCGCACTTGTATTGGGACAAGTGCAAGGCTACCTTATTACATTAACAAAAAAATATGAACTTAAATAGATGTGTTTTATTCAAAAAGAAAGAAAATAAAAATAGAAATAAAATAAAATAAAATAAAACTAGTTAGGTTCATTGAAGGTTCTTCCTCACTTCCCTTCGCTAGCCCCAACTCTTTGTTTCATTTCGAAATTCCCGCTCCCAGAAGGATCATCGCAGACCCATGAACACACACATCAGCAATTGCTGGTAATCCTAATAAACAAAGATAATATAGAAGAACAATAATAATAACAATAAATAAAATATTTACATGATGATAAAGGAAAATACCATATACATATTTATAATCTAAAATATCAATATCAATATTCATCATATCTATATATTCTCATCGAATCAAATATTATTCATTATCTTTTTTTATTTAATTTTATTTAGCCGGAAACCTCGCGGTGTCTATTTAGTTTAGTGGGAAGAGAACCATGGTAGGCCAGGAAACGCCAGCCTACCCGTGACCGGAAACCACCGAGTCACAATCAATCAAATTGGCCATCAAATATTTCTTCCTAGTGTGCACACCTCTTCCCAAAGTTGCTACTAATGCCCCAGGAAACCCTGCCAGGCACCACTTTGAGAAGAACGGATACTATTTTTTTCACATCAAATAAATATCAGGGGCATAAAGCCCATAAGTTGTGTTCATCACCTTGGGAGGTACCATCCCAAAGCTATCCTCTCACTGTTAAATTGTTTTAAAACACACACAAAATAAACTCCGAACTTATTTAAAAACGCACAGGTGATTGTGGATTGACGCACGCACACTGAGGAAGCGATTGAATCCAATTTCATATATGAAGAAAGACGCACAAGCATATATTATATATATCCAGCACGCAAGACGAGGCAAGAATGGTACCCAATTCAATTCTTGAAACAGAAACGCACAGGCATGAATTTCAATAACATACATTATATGAACATATATTTCCATACGTATGGAAGTCACAACAGCAATTGGTTTCTACATCTAGGGCACACAATTACCTATCAAGATATAAAGTTAACCTAAAATTCATGGGGATTAGGATTACCTATCAAAATTTACCTAAACCGACCTAAGCATGGGAATTAGAATTACCCGATCTCCGTGTTGCTAACCTCCTAGGAGAACAATTGACGAGAGTACGGAATGAGGGTGTAGTAGCGGAGAAAAGTTTAGCGGCAAATAAAATATCGAGTGTTTCCTTAGGTTTAAGCGGCCAGACCTAAG
Source organism: Acacia acuminata (assembly GCA_019022655.1). Lineage (NCBI taxonomy): Eukaryota > Viridiplantae > Streptophyta > Magnoliopsida > Fabales > Fabaceae > Acacia > Acacia acuminata. The sequence continues at coordinate 1,906,978 of JAFJYI010000130.1, forward strand.
TTTATAATTAAAACTAGGGTTTTAGCTATTGGGTTGGGCTATTTACTTATTCCCGATAAAATGAATTAAAATAAATTATAGATTTTTATTATTAGATATATTTTGAGTCCGATGATGAATTCAAAAATTTAAAATATAATTTGATCTAACTAACTCCTAGATTCTTGGATCTAACCTTGACTAATCTAATAATACTATTTACAAAATAATATGACTATGTGAAACAATACAACATTATTAATTTATTATTATTATTTTCTATTATTAATCATTATTACTTTATTAGTATTATTTTAATCTATTATTATCATTAGTATTTCTATTATTACTCGGGGTATTACAATTGTGCGTTTTTAAATAAGTTCGGAGTTTATTTTGTGTGTGTTTTAAAACAATTTAACAGTGGGAGGATAGCTTTGGGATGGTACCTCCCAAGGTGATGAACACAACTTATGGGCTTTATGCCCCGATATTTATTTGATGTGAAAAAGATAGTATCCGTTCTTCTCAAAGTGGTGCTGGCGGGGTTTAAAGGGCATTAGTAGCAACTTTGGGAAGAAGTGTACACTAGGAAGAAATATTTGATGGCCAATTTGATTGATTGTGACTGGCAGGGTTTCCCGGGTCACAGGGTAGGCTGGCAGGGTTTCCCGGGCCTACCATGGTTCTCTTCCCACTAAACTAAATAGACTGGCAGGGTTTCCCGGGTCTAAATAAAATTAAATAAAAAAAGATAATGAATAATATTTGATTCGATGAGAATATATAAATATGATGAATATTGATATTGATATTTTAGATTATAAATATGTATATGGTATTTTCCTTTATCATCATGTAAATATTTTATTTATTGTTATTATTATTGTTCTTCTATATTATCTTTGTTTATTAGGATTACTAGCAATTGCCGATGTGTGTATTCATGGGTGCGATGATCCTTTGGGGAGCGAAATTTGAAGAAACAGTGCAAGAGTTGGGGCTAGCGAGTGGGAAGTGAGGAAGAACCTTCAATGAACCTAACTAGTTTTATTTTATTTTATTTCTATTTTTATTTTCTTTCTTTTTGAATAAAACACATCTATTTAAGTTCAGATTTTTTTGTTAATGTAATAAGGTAGCCTTGCACTTGTCCCAAGATAAGTGCGGCGGTAACACTCGCCAAGGTTATTTATTTCGAATTTCAATAAAATTTTAGATTATTATAACTGTTAGAAATTGGGGTGTTACAATATATATATGTAAAAGAAAATTATAGTACTAATTAAGGGTCAATTATGGGTTAATTAGGTGGGTTTTGGGGAATGGGGATCTTATATATTTTTGGTTATATATGCAGAATTTTGTTCATCTATATATTGTAACTGATTCTATATGCACTATTGCAGGCAGGACATTTTATGTTTAGTGGAGGGTAGTATATAAGAATGTTGTATTTTGTTCTAAATTTATGTTGGAAAAACATGCAGCATAGAAAATACTTCAGAAAATTCCTTTCAGGTCTCAAAGGACTAAGAAAATTTTTAAAAAGTTTCGAGGAAAATTCAGATGTCAAAAAAGTCTCATTAACAACTTCTTCTGTGGGACTAACTAACAATTCTCATTTATGCAATTAACAACTCCACCTGTGGGATTAACAACTTTTTGAGACTTTTCTAACATCTAAATTTCCGTTAGGACTTTTTTGACATTTTTTTGATCCCTTGGGACCTAAAAGAAATTTTCCCAAAATACTTTCTATAAGTAACACATGTAGAAAGTGGAGGGTAGCATCATTAAATTTTTTTTGAGATTATTAAATGACTTTTACATATTTTTTTTAATTCTTTTTTAGATTAAACAAACTCAAATTCACACACACACATATTCAAATTATAAAAACGTCTTCTATTTGAAGATTATGCTCATGGCTCCCAAAGAAACTGAAAGGAGGGTTAGCAAAATTTGATAGAATTAATTTTAACGATTTTCTTACAAATAGAATTCAAACCAAGGTTCTTAAACCCGAACCGGTCCTTTGAAAGTCGGTGTACTTGGGTTAAGGGTCGTGGGTTAGGCGGCGTCAAACCGAAGTTAAACCCGACCAAACCGTGAAAAATTAATTTCTTTTTTTTTTTTTAACCTCACATCCTCTATTTTTTGTGTTTAAATTTTTTTTTTAAAAAAATGGCACCTCCTCCCCCTTGCCACCCAATTCGCCAGACCCCAATCTCAACTCAATTAATAAATTGACGTGACCCATCCGTAATTTTGTGGATTTTTTCATTTAACTTTTCTCACTCATCAATGGCTTCAATTAGTTTTACATGAATGAGAAATTACCACGTAGCTTCCAAAACCCATAAGCTTCTTGACCCTAACCAAGGTTATTAAAACCGGACCGGTCACTGAACCAGTCGGAAGATTGGGTTAAGGGTCAGTGGGTCAAACCGGGGACGAACCGGGGTCAAACCGGATTATATAATATTTATTTATCTTGCCTCCAGCGTAGAATTAATGGTTGGCCCCACAAAGTTTTTTCAAAAAAGGTGAAGAGACGTGGAGCAGTGTGCTTATGTCCTTCTCTGATTCTAATTGAATGCTCCTTCACATCATTTTACTTTTAGAGCCTTGATTTGATGAGGCGCGTGAAAGGTGCCCTCATCTTTATCCAGCCAGAGACCCATGCTCGCTCTGTAAACTCTCATTCTCTTCTTCCCGATGGCTCCTTTCTTGAAATCAGACTTTGAGCTCACCCATAGAGAATCATACAAGCTCAAGCAACCATATGCAGGGCAAGTGCAAGAAGACGAAGAAAGCTTCATCTCCGCCAAAGAAGTGGACTCCTCCTCTCTTCTCTCCATGTCTCTGCAAGCCATCGGAGCCTTTGACGCCATTGTCGGAGCCGACGAAAAAGTAAGTCTCTCAGCAACGGATCTCTGTAAACAATCTCTCAATCGGCGTTTAAAAAAAAAAAAAAAAACTGACCCCGGTTTCTATCATCAACCGGACCGGTTACATGGCCGGTTCGCTGGTTTCCGGCCTGAACCGGCCGGTCCGGTCCGGGTTTAATTACCATGATTCAAACTAATAGTCTTAAGAAAATTTGGAAGTACGTGGGAAGGGGAGCACTCTACTTACCTTTTTCTTAATTATCTATATATGGTTAGATTTAACAAAAATATAATATTCTTGAATCTATCAATAAATTTGATAATAAATAAATATTTCATCAAAGAGATATAGGAAATAACATAATTGCACTGTAATACCATAACACAATTATATACAAAAGTGAAACTTTGGTCATCTAATTTTATACAAGATTTTAGTAATTTTAAAAAGTATCTTTTCAATCCTTTAACCCTATTTTCACTAGTTTGAAATGATGATTTTATTATAACAAACATTATTATATATTTTTAAAAATTAAACTTAATACGTTAATATTTGAGAATAAAGTTTTGTCAATATTTAAAATTTTAATATCAGCATTTTTTGTTAATAACATCAAGGTTAAAAAACTAAAACACACTTTATAAAATTTTATAACCAATACTACGTGAGAAGAAGTTAAAGGACTAAAGGTTGACTTTTGTGAGGGGGGGAAAACCAGAGAGAGAGAGAGAGACATATAAAGGATCAAAGATTAAAAAGTATACCGTAACAAGTTGAAACAGCAAGAAGAAGAAATATGAAAGCTACGCTGAATGAAACCTTCCCCATGAGTTGTTTATATATTAGGGATTCGTAGACTGAAGCTTGAAGATAGTTTAATTTGCTGGATACAATTGAGGGCATCTTCTAGCTACCAGTATTTATATAGCAGAGTGAGCAAGTCTGAGATGGTAAATAATCTAGAGTGAGAAAAACTTGATATCAATGCAAGAATCATACATGAATTAACATTTACTACACTAGATATTTTGATAAAAATATAAACCTTAAAATGTAAATATATTGTTTTTCCCATGTGTGGATCCTGTACATTCATAAAGATAAATGAATGTGTTAAATTCCAAGATTTAAACAAATGAGTGGATAAGTACAATTTAGATCCTTCTGAGTCATATTCATAAGCATGCATTTTTTGTATTTAGAAAGGGAGAAAGAATAAGGAAAAATTCCATTAAAATACCTTCAAAATTTGGAAATCACAATTCATTGATTTCATACTAAAAAATGAGTTGTTAATTGATAATCAATACCTAATGTACTGTAGGAAAAAAATGATCTGTGATTTTGATATTTTGAAGGTATTTTTCTAGAATTTTCCAAAACAAGATTAAATAATGGGTTAAAGTACAAATTTGTCCTGAAAGTTTTTGCTTATAAGCAATATTGCCCAAGAAGTTTTTCTAAGTTTAATTTTACCCTAAAAGCATTAAAAATGAGTAAGGATCCCCCTTACTACTAAAAATTTAATGGTCAATGTGAATTTTTAATAGCCAATGTTAATTTTTTAAACAATATAGGGTGATATTATTACGTTTTGAAACTTCAATAATAGCTTTGAACCCAAAAAAAAAAAAAAAAAAAAAAAAAAAACTTTCAAGTAAACATTACTCCTTAGCTAAAACTTTCAGGGAACATCTTTGCACCTTATCCTTTAAATAATAGATTAAAGAAATCATGCGATATAAACATATATGCACATAAGGAAATTAATCCAAAAATAAAAAATAAAAAACAAGTTGACCACCCTTCTGTTTTGCATCAATTACATAATTTTTTTTTTTTTCTTATTTTGAAAGCATACACTTAATTTCAAATAGAAAAACTTATCTTTTGATAAACCATACATGGAAACTATCCTTTTTAACACTGATAACCAGGGAGGGAAAAGATTGGTACTGTTCTTCTTAGTAAGAACCATGCGATAGGCAACTAGGCAATAATAGTAGTAAAAATTATGCCTACCTTTTGGATTCAGCATTATCAATGGGCCATATAATTATTCCTCTAGTTTAGATTTATTGGATCTTTTGTTTGTTTTATGATTTTTTTTTTTTATAAATAGGACTCAATTCATCCCCCAATGCAAAAATCACGGACAATGAAATTCCCACTACAATCATGCATGTGTAAATTGCTATTGAAAACATTGTTAAATAGTCAACGTCCTTGTAGCTTAATATTATAAAAGCTCTTCGGGAAGTGAGAGCTTTTGGATTCAAATCCACCAACAACCAATGTGATAACATGCTTTAATCTTATCCAGAGCATCCACGCCTCTCTACCCTTAACAGGGTTTGGTTTGGGTGCTGATCAAAATGACAAACGCGGCAAGATTTGATATGTACCGTCCAAATTTAACTCTTCTTTTCCAACTTTTGTTTTTTAGAAAAATTAGTTTAATAGGTATGAAATTACAAAATAAAGATAATCTCTTAACTATCATTTTTTCAACCCAAAAAAAAAAAAAAATGTTTTTTTATTTAATAATTGTCACTTGAAAAATATCAAATCGTGACTGTCCACCCTCAATAGGGTTTGATCTGGCATAAATAGCAGTTAAAAAAATAATGCGTCTTTTAATATCTTGAGAGGTGAATAAATTGATCATTGGAAGCTCGCGCTTTAAATTTCCACATATCATCATCTCAAAGCACTCACAAGCCACCACTGAAAACCTCTAGCATCCATAAAACCATGTGAAAATTAGAAAATGATCCACCTATAATATCTGTCAGCCTTTGCAACAGAGATTGTCTCAAAATTTAAACCCCAAAACCAAGTAGATCCAATATTAAAACAAATTCTATTTACACTTCTAAATCAGCATCACAAAGCTAAAAAACAGCTACCTCAAAATTGTAAACACAATATCTGGTTACCACACACTAACATACACATACAGTACACACACACACAACTAAGTTGTGAAGCTGAGCTATACAGCAGAAATTAATGTCAAAATCAGCATTGGCAATGGCTGAAGTTGAGATCATTTTCCTCCACATTTCCACTCCATAATTGCTGATAGAAGTGTGTAATTAGGGATTATGTTCTTATGAGGAAGTTCCATATTAGTCATCGGTGATTTGTCGTTCTCTTGAAGCCATGTTTCGATTGCTTTGCGATCGTATGTATATCCATCCGCAGCAACACAAGGATCCTCCATCACATCCTGTGGGATACAAAAACATAACTATTTCAAAGAATGGAAAATCAATTATAATTCAAGCCAGCCAATCAACTGGACAAAATTTATAACAGCAAACCAAAAAAAAAAAAAACAAAAAAAAGTTGTTGAAAACTGTATACACTATCTAAAAGGCCAAGACCCCAGACTTATTTTCATGATGGCCTCTTGCAGCTTTTCATTCTCCTTTTGGTCCTTTATGCTCCAAAGTCCACCCAAACTAGTACATCTGTAAAATCTGACTTTGCTATTGATTCTAGTGACATGGCAGTAGATTTATATGCAAATTTAACAATTTTCCAATGAAGGGACTAGTTTGGATGGATTTCGGATTCAGTAGGAAGGGCCAAATGGATAGACAGTTAGGTCACCTATACTTTCCTATTGCATCAAAGATAGTGAAATATTGTCAATACTGAATTTTTTGACTACCTGGACTATTGGGCAAATAAAATGATTAGGAGGTTTTGATTCAACACCAAGACTGGAACTTTGGGCTCTGTCAGCAACTTCTTTCAATCGTTCCAATTCAGGAATCACATTATCCAAATTTGGTCGGTCTCTACGACGGAGTTCTGAACAGCTAAGTCCTAACCGGGCTAAGTCCATTGTCTCCTGAAGCGGCCAACTCCCTGCCTCTGGGTCCAATATATCTGTGAGTTTTCCATCATCAACTGCTGTTTCTACCACATGAGTGAGTGCTATTGCTGGTTTTGCTGTCAACAATTGTAATATTACCATTCCAAAAGCATACACATCGGATTCTGGAGATACCAACCCGGTCCTTTGATACTCTGGATCTATGTAGCAAAGGGTCCCAACAGGTGCTGTGTCCTTGAACATGGTAGAGGAGACATCTGAACTGAGCACAGTAGAAAGACCAATATCACCAATCTTGCTCACTAAGTTACTGTCAAGCAAAATGTTTGCTGGTTTTAAATCACGGTGGATGATGGGTGTCGGCTTTGAGTTGTGAAGAAAGGCAAGGGCTGATGCTACTTCCCATGCAATCCGGTACCTATCATACCAAGGAATTGGGGCCGTACCGTTTTTCCTGAATAACCGGTCCTCCAAGCTACCATTCTCCATATATTCATATACAAGACATCCATTATCAGGACATGCACCAAGAAGGAGCAGCAAATTAGGATGACGAATTCTGGACAAGATTTCTAGCTGCAAGCAAACAGGAGATGTAAGTACCGGAAAGTAGTTTTATAATCCATCACAGTCACATATTTCTGAATTTTTATACTTTCATTTGCAAATATCATTTCTTGTTTACGTTTTTGTTTTTGTTTTTGTTTTGGGAGAACTCATTACGAGTAAAGTTTGTTCAAGGCCTGAACTTTTTCACTCTGAAAATGGCATGGTGCATGACTGCAAGTAAGGAAAAACCATGGATGCATGCTTTCACTACATGTACTAATTTGATTGAATTAGTGGGTTAATCTCCTAAGTAAATACTGTTGACCTGAATTTCTTGATTTCAACAAATAAACTTATTTACAAAATAAAGCAACCTAACAACAGCAATATGAAAATAAACAACCCCAATCTGTAGCCAGTTTCACAAAGATCTCCAATATAATAATTTTTTATGTGATAACTAGCATAATACTCCTCCAGTCCTTAATATAAAACCTGTTTTAACAAATTTGATTAGATTAACGAAGTTAGTTAAGTTAGTTAAAATGACATGTTTTTTAAATTTTCTAAAATGCCTTAATCATATCTTCCTTAATTCCCTCCCCTTCTCTTACTTGATTATTTTTGAGGGAGTATCAATAGGGGTAATTTGGGAAAATTCGATAAATATGGGAATAGATCTTACATTGAAAACCAAGATGAACTTCCAATTAGGTCCTACATTAAGGACTGGAGGACTAACATTATAGATATTTTTTTTTTTACTAGCATTAAGAAAACAATATTTTGCATATCTATTGTTCTGTTCATTAACTTCCATACCTCCTGCTGGAATTGCTTGCCTTTGTTGCTTCCTTTAGAGTGGAGTACTTTAACAGCTACTACAGTGTGGTGCAAATTACACTTGTACACTGTACCATATGCTCCCATTCCGATTCTCAGATCTTCAGAGAAAGATAAGGTAGCTGATGCTATCTCGTCCCATGTAAACTTATGGTACTGAGTTGTCGAACCAGTAAGAGCAGACTCTAGCTTTTCTTTCTCTTGTGCAGCACGAACAGCTTTCATCTCCGCGTCTATTCTTTCTGCAGCTTCCCTTTCAGCACATTCTTTCATATAATCAGCTTCTCTTTTTGCAGCTTCATATTTCTCTCTCTCTTTCCCTGCTGATTCTTTTGCCAACTCTTCCTTTGCAATAATATCATTGAGTTTCATTATTTCGTCCGATCGTCTCTTGTTTAGATCATTCAGCTGATAAAACCAATGCAGGATTTTAATGTGTTTGGCAATGGCAGACAAGCGAATTCAATTCCATGCATATGATGGGACCAAAGTCAGAAAAAGAAAACAATAGAACACATGATGAGCAGATCTCTATTGCTAGCATGACAGACTTAAGCAATCTGCACTTAATCTTCAAAAGTTCTAATTCAATAAAGGAAATAAAATAATAATCTTATCACTGGATAAGATATGCAAGACCAGTAAGTTTTAAAAACCCCTAATAATTAAAACTTAATTTCCCAATTATAGAAAAAGGTAGGGGGCAGCAGTAAGAAGGATAATAAAAGAAAGTGCCGATGGCAATTGGGTGAGAAACATCAGCAGCAACAATTTATGAATGACAGTATCAGTTTAGTTATCCCCTCCAATTGGAAGAACTTGATTTTCATATTCTTCAGCATCCTAATCAATCACTAAAGAAATCATAATTTATACTCCTCCGGTCCTAAATATAGAACATAGTTGGTAGTAATAAGAAACAAAATATGATAAGATATCCAAAGACGCAGAATAATGCATATAAAAATTGTATATTTACTGATAAATTAAGACTAATTCCTCAACAGAACCCTAAATTCCACACTGAAATGACTTCATAAACTAATCAATTAACAGAATATTTAATATTCCCTTCAAACTGCATCAAAATGGTATAATAGCAGATAAAATATAAAGAGCAATTCCTAGAATCCAGTGATTCTTTTCCTTGGGAAGTGTTTGGAACACCCCTCAGGTTTAGTCTCATACAGTAAAAGTATGGGATTGGCAACAGTAGGGAAACTTTTAGAAAAGCCTAATACTTACTTTGTAGCTGATATGGCAGAAAAAGTGAAGAAAATAATTTCTGGCTATAAGAAATTAATATTACCTTCCGTGATGCCTCGATGTTCTCACTTTGAGCTATTGCATGCATTCCTTGGGCATGTCTTAATTCTATCCTCAACTTTTCTAGCTCAAGGGTAATATTTTCCTGATCAAACAATTGACACGATAAATAACACTGCATTTGTAAATGGAAGTTGCATTCAATTGAGGGTTGCTCAAGCAGTAGTAGTTTATTCTTTAAAGAAAAACTATCTGAAAGATTTCATATTGGTCAAAAACAGTCCTTCGCACACCATATTTTAGAGGATCAAGAAGCAGAAAAAGCATAGCAAGAATCAAAATGTCAAATGACCGCATTTTTTTTGTAACAAATAGTACATATTTAATTAAAGTACTTTTACATATGACAGGCTTAGTTCAAGAAAATACCATCACCTAGAGCAGGAATTGGAAACTAGTTTTATCAAGTAGAAAGGAAAAAACAAAAAAAAATTGATTACCTGCCTAACAGAAGAAGGAGATTCAGTTGCTCGCGGCACGTCAATGGTGGAATCTTGAACATGAACACATGATTCTGGTTCTGATTTAAAGCTTTGCCAACTAGAAACCCGACTAAGACCATAGCCAATACTAGAATTTCGAGCAGACAATCTTGTAACATTAATCTCTGTTTCAATATCAAGGGACTGAGATCTAGAATGGTTAGATTCAATAAAACTAGGATTTGCACTTAGGACGGTCTGATTAATAGAGGAAAGAGCTCGAAATCGCTGTTCTTTTAGAGAGGAATTTGAAGGACCATATGAAGCAACTGTGACAGAGTCTGCAAACCCAAAATCATAGAACATTAAAACTTGTTTTTTGGGAGACAAAAAAATAATAACGTTATTCAACTAAAAGAGAATTCAGTTGGAGATGCTTCATCATGCAATGCACAACTAGGATTTCTAGAGAAAAGGCGAGCAAGAAATCAAAAACAGAGAATGCTAGGAAAGAACCTTCATAAGCACCCAATCTGAATTCCTATGACTACCACAGTCCACAACCACATGATGGAAAATGCAGATTTTACTTATGTTCCCTAATCTCTGGGGTGGGACACCAAAAGTTAGATGATTGGGAGGTTATCAATTAAACAAAACATATGAAAGACATCATCAATTGGTGCATAAGATATAAGGTTCTGCAAATGCTGAAAGTACAGGAACGTTGAACCAGCAAAGTTCTAGCACGGCACAAGTGACCAGAGAATTTGTTGTTAAATGCAAATGATGGCAATGGTAACTTGTACTCTTCAGTCATCAAGATCTTCTATAAATTAGGTTTATATATTAAAAAAATAATTTAAGAAGTTTAGCATGATGAAGACAATCAAGGCTTTATAGTAATTAGAAACCTCATAAGACATTATGCTTATTGTAAATAGAGTTCCTTGAATCTTCCAAGTAGAATACCTGACTGAGAGGTGGAAGTGTAGTTTGATGAACTGGTGGAACCATAGGTTTCACTACTGTTATCTACAAAGCTCTCATCAATCTGTGTATCTGACGGCCGCACAGAAGACAATTTTCCTTTGGAAATAGCATAAACTGTACAAAATCTTGGAGTACAAACTGATATTTTTGCAGCAACGCCTTTAAGCTTGCTGAAAGCAAGAAATAATTTAAAATGAAAAAAAATCTAGAAAAATTTAAAATGGAAAATAAAGCATAATAATCAATAATTCAATAAGAAAGGCTCTTAAAACAGCACCGTAATTTCATTACAGATCAGAATGTCAAGTATCTATACCTAGAAAATATGCTTCGAGATGGTGCTCCAATAACGAGTTTGGTCACAGCACCCTTAGCAACTTCTTCTGCTATAGAAGTTGCAACATCATCAGATTCGATCACCACTGTATCTACATATACCTGGAGCCACAATAGAAGGATACAGATCCTACTTTTTATGGTGCTAATTCTAACTAAATTTCAAATTTCTATGAGATGTGATATTTGACCTTTTTCTGATCACACATATTTTTATAGGGTAGAAGCATTTGACTTTTCTGCCACTCAATTTCCTTTTTGAAGGCATCTGCTACATCAGGACGCACTTGTGAAATAGGGATAAAATTTCCCACTGAAACAAAAAAGACTTTCAATTAGCACTTGTGAAATAGGGATTGAATTTGCCACTAGAAGAAAATAATGATCATTAAAATATCCTTCAAACCTTACACAATTAACCAATATTTCAAACCTCCTATTACAGATTTCTTCAGGAATATAAGAATAACTTTAGCAGTAATTGTTTGGACGCCCTTGCCATTAAAAATATTAACAATCAATGTCAGTTTTTTTAACGGTTAGGGCAACTTTACTCCCTTTTTTAGAAGTTCATTAACGAAATTGATCCAAAAGGGGGGACAAACCTTTGAATACCCATGACTCCTATGTGAAAACTTCTAGGGAAAAATTAGATCATGGCCCAATTATATTTCTTGGCGATATAAAAAAGCTTGATATTAGGTAATAGAAATGAAGAAAAAAAAAAGGACATATATTTACTTGGTGTTGGTACTCCTTTTATACTGGCATGGACATGTATCAGCTTAAACATGATCCTCCCTTCAGGCACAAACCTCTTAAGTGCCCACTGTAATATACTTTTGCTTTTCTTGCTACCCTTGATACATACAGCAACAACTGAAGATGGTGCATTCTGTAATTCAGCTTTTCCTTCTGTATTATCCTCCATCACTTTTTTCCTTGTAGATGCAGTAAATTCTCTGAAACATGGCAAAAGATTTTTTTTTTTTTTTTTTTTACTATTCAAAGTGCTTTACAATCAGAGGAATAATCAACAGGAAGCAGATAAGGGTTCTCCACATCCATATAACAAATCCTCATGAAGACAAAAGCAGCTATATTAATTAACTTATACCTAAACAGCTATGGCTTTCAACATAAAAGCCATGCGAAAATAAAGTAGTAGTAGACTAGTCATAAGCACAAGCTAAATGATTGAGGAAATAGAAAAGATATTGAAGGGGGAAAAAAAAAGCACAAGCTTTTTCTATGTATTGTTTTCTTCGTACTTACTCTTGTACAACAGTTTAGCTTTTTCTAAAGTGCTATAGGCACAGATTATAACAATACAATGTTTTAGTAGAAAAATAAAAGATTTCCCAATTTATATCACAGATAACCCCTACAAGCACAAAGAAATTGAAGAAGGCAAATTATAATTCTCAGATTTTGAAGCGCAAGGGAGTTGTCAGAGATTCATAAGAAACCCCATGGTTAAATGTAAGAAGAATTCATAAAACTGTAAACAGATTTTGAACTAACCAATCAAAGCCAGCTCGATTGAACGTTGAAACCCAGCTTCAAACCCAAGAACCATCCACCAACCATTCTTTCTCTACGACACCAAAAACAAATACTCAAAATCTCAGAAGAGTTTGGATTGGACTCCGAAGGAAGAAGAAGAAGGAGCAATGTGAAGTTTTAATTTCAACGTTGATTGTAGGTAATGCTATGTGGTTAATTAAACGAAAAATGTCTCTTTCTTATTCCTGGGATTTGAAATCATCAGCTTCAGAGAAGCTCAATCAACTATATAAGACAAGTTTGACAACACAATTTGAAGTGTTTTAACCAATCAGCGTCAACGATTCCTCTTCGTCGAAGGTGTCGCCGCCAGGAGGTAAATGATATAAATTTGTTTGTTGGGGTTTTATTAAAAGAATCGGTTCTTCTTGTTTCCATTTAACTGTTTTTAGAAAACGTAGTATGATAATATAATATACTATCCTCGATGCTTGCGCAAACTTGCTTCTTAGTCTCTTTTGACCGTGACAGATCTTGCTCGTGTTTCTCTTTATCCCTCTCTCCTCCCCCTGATCCTTTTTCCCTATTAAGAATACTATTTTAGAGTCAAGCATCCCCCTTTCTATTGTTCCAAAAAAAAAAAAAAAAAAAGTTCACATCATTGTAATTAAACTCGTAAGTTGGCTCTCTTAATTTACTGTTGTTCATAAACTCGTGTTAGCTATAAACTCGGTTAAACTTACGAGTTACACAATAAGTTTACCGTTTTTACGTTTCTAACTTATAAAACTGTATTAATTTACTTGTAAACTCGTGTCAGTATTTTCGATTTTGTCATTTTCAACAACTTTATATATGAATTTAAAAAAAATTGTTGAATATAATAAAGTATGAATGTTGCTATATTTAATTTTAATTATTTAGATTTAAAATATATTTCAATTAAATTTTTGACATTTTAATTATTTAAGTAAGCTCTTACGAGTTTATTATAAATTTAGTTTATTTTGTTTACGTACCTTTTTAAAAAAAATCCCAATTAACACCCATGAATTGTAATTCACCTTCTGACCGCATGTTGAGTATAAGTGATAAAGAGTTACTTATGCGTAGGGGTGAGCATGAAGCCCAAGAGCCCAAGTCGCCCACCAAGCCCGACAAAAAAATCGCCCGCCCCGCCCGCCCGAGAAAATAGAAGCCCAAAATAAACCGGGCATAATCGGTCAATTTGGGCATTTTTTTACGATAGGCCGGCATCGGGTAGGGTATCCGCCCCGCCCATTTATTTACCCTTGATAAGTAAGTATATATATAATATTTGATATAAATATTTTTTATATAATAGTTAATATACTTATATATTTACTAAAATTCTAATATATCCATTGAGTATTTGACCATTAATCCATTATATTACTAATAATGCTTTGTATCTAATAGACTATGGATGTTATTTAATTTTTCATGTATGTATATTTGACTATTTGTTGAGACATATGATACTCTTTTTAATTTCAAGACTCAAGTTGTAGACTTATTTTGAAATATTCTAAAGTGTATAATGTATAATTATAGATTATATTTGAAGTTTACAATATTGCTTATCATTATTAAAACTATTTTTATCACATAGGATGTGGCAATGTATCACTATTTGGGCAGGGGAAGCCCGCCCTACCTAGCCCATTATTGCCCAGCCCAAAAATGTTAGGGCTTTTATCGGGTAGGGCTGGGCATCGAGCTGCATTTTACTACCCAATGATCCTTTGGGCAGGGCATCGGGCAAGGGTCTCGCCCTACCCATGCCCACCCCTACTTATGTGATTGAAAAATCCTGGTCAAACTTTCACAACAAAATGTCTCCAATTTACCTTTAATTCCTTCTTCAAAATTCTCTCCAAATATTTTCTACACACATCTTAGCATGTTATTTCTCAACTAAAGTGGTTCAAATAATATTATTTTAGATATTATTTTACCCATTACTTAACATTAATTTTTAAATTACTTTAAATAATATTTTTGTCCACATTAGAATTTTAATATCAACATTTTTTTATTAAGAAATCAAATTAAAAACTTATATAAAATTAAAGAATTAAATATAATGTATGTTTTTTTTTTTTTTTTTTTTTTTTTTTGTCTAATTACATATTTCTTATCTTTTTTTTACTAGGTGAAAAGGGTAAACTGGAAACTGAAATCCACTAGACTTGGATCATGATAATTGAATCATTGGCCATAAAATGATCAGGTGAATGAAGCCTCTTGCCCCTTTTGGATTGGAGGTAAGTTCCTAATCTCAGGGCCCTTAAATTTGTTAAATATTAAAATATAAGCTTCAAATTTATCACGGGATTTAATTTTTTAAAAGTGAAAAATGCTTGGCTTTTAGGTAACCCACCTCAATTATTCCAGAATTAATTGAAATTGAACAAGTCCCCCAATAACCAACATGTGATTGGTCCAGCGGAATATGGCGCTGGATTCCCTTAGGAGGTCTAGGATTCGAGTTGTGATAAAACCACTCGTAATCCGCATTGTATGGAGCTACTACTGTTGAGAGCATCGTCCTTACCACTGCAAAACCCGGAGTGGTTGCACACTTACCACCATTTTTTATATCAAAAAAAATTATATCAAAAAAAGAACAAGTCCCCCAATACAAGAACAACTTTCGCCTTCCTAGGTGGTTCCTCAAAAAACATAACCACCTCACCCATGTCTATACTAAACTTTAGGACGACATTTCGCACTACAATTGACATGCTTTATCCTAAGATAAACAACTAGGTTTGTTTGGGTTAACAGTGAGAGCAGTGACTTATTCTTAACTTTTTAAGAAGTTTGGTAGGAAAAAAGTCAGGTTATAAATATGATTTGTGTTTGAATTGATAGTAGTAAAAGTGACGGGACCCACGTTAAAAAGCTGAAAGTTTTTTGGAAAAAAGCTATCCATGGAGCTTGAAAGAGGATCTTTTCCTTATCATTTTTCTCTTTTTCTCTCATAAGCCCATTTGAGCCATTGATTGGGAAGAGAAGAGGGATGTTGAAGTAGTATTGTGATTGATTGGACGGATATAATTTAGAGATGATGAGAGATAATGAAAAAAGAATTAGGAAAAAAACTCAACCCATAGAGCTTTTCCCTTAACCGACTTTTAAAAGTTTTTTTTTTTAAAAAAAAAAAAACTTAATGAACTTAAACCTCAACCCAAACACTTTACTTCTGGCTTTTTTTTTTTTTTTTTTTTTTTTTTTTTTTTTTTTACTTTAACCTACTTAAAGCTCTCTCCAAATAAGCCCAACATCTTCAATTCAGTTTTTTACAAGTGTTAGAATACTAAGAGGTCATCTCAGATATAATCCTAGTATTCTCTATCATGTTTTCAACAGAAACAGAGTCATGCTAATTAATACTCCCTCCGGTCCTAATTATAGGAGCTATTTACCCGAATTTGGAGGGATTAAAGAATGAAGTTAAATTAGTTAATTATATATATTTTCCTAAAATACCCTTACCTAAAATTTAAGAGATGTACAAGAGCAATATGGTCCCTATGAAGTAATGTTCCGGATTTGATGAGGAATGGTCAGTATAAGTATTCTCATTTCTCAAACAAGCCTACGATAAATTAATTAACAATACAATGACATGCTATATTTAAAATTTATATATAATCATGTAATCATGGATAAAAAACGAGAGCAAATAAGAAAGACTAGACGTCGTTATATGTTTTTATGTATAATTTATTTATTTGACTTTTGTTGTATCATATAGAATAATTGCAATATATAGTTTACATATAACATTTGATCCCTAATGTTTATTATTGTTTCAATCTCTTTCTAGTTTACTATTTATTTGAGTTTCCCTTATTAGTAGGGGCATTATAGGAAGGAAAAAATTGACAAAAGTTAAAACTTACTCTTATAATTATGACCAAAACCAATTCCAAAATTTGCTCTTATAATTAGGACCGGATAGAGTAATATGTGACTGGTTTTTTATGTGTTACAATTTGGTTCTACCTTACTCCCTCCCTTCCTTATTATATGAAATGATTAGCCGAATAATTGTGTCAAAATTGTAACTATTTTTGACTAAAATACCCTTATTTATGAAGAGATAGAGAATAAGAAAAGTTGAAAAAGAGATATGGAAAAGAGAGAGAATGTGTAATGGGAGAGAGTTTGAGTGAATGCAATAAATGTAATGACATTAATATGACAAATTAAATTTAAGGAAGAAATTTTTATCAATTTTATCCATTCTCACTAAAGTCTCAATTCAACTATTTTTCTACTCCTTCTCTATCCACTCATCATCTCCATAAATAAATGCATTTTAGAAAAGTAAATTACATGTTTTAGATTTTTTTTTCTTAAACCAATTTTAACTAACTTTTTGAGTTGTGTAATTTGATCATTTGAATCTTATATTTTATACTGGAAGGAGTAGTAACTTAGGTAATAAATATATAACTTTGGTAAGGAGTTTACTTTTATTTTAGATATAAAATCTTAGTCTGTACTTTGCCTCTTAAATTTATAAATTTTTTAAAAAGTATATCTATTTATTGCACATAATAAGAGATTTTTTATTCAGAATAATTTTTGCATACATAATTAAAAAATATATTTAAAAAAATTCAATACGCGTTTGTTACGTTTAACTGATTAAGATATATTCCATCATGTGCTTACTTGTTGATCATATGTCATTGTCAATCTTTATGATAAGGGATTAATTTGTACATAAGAAAAGTCGTTAGAGTTGACTATTGACTTTAAGTCTATGGGAGTTGGCGCTTGTCTAGTCGACCTCCTCGGTGAGAGTCACCAATTTTTCCTAGAATATATGTATTTGTCTACCAAACTCTAACCTTATAAAATAAAAAACCTACGTATGTCTTAAATATAAAAAAGTAATGTATTTATTAAAAATAATTTTAAATTTTTCGAAAAACAAAAAGTTAACCAAAATAAGAACCCATAAAGTTGGGGAAAAATTAATTCTCAATGAGTACGGCTGCATGGGAACTTAAAAAAAGTATACTTTTATGATAAATTTCTCTATGTTTATCTCTATCAAACCTAGAGTCAAGAAATTAGGTTGAATTTGTCGGGCTAACCTTTTTAGGCCCTATAATTTAAATATTGGAGGATTTAAATGAAATTGGCCCTCTAGGGGTAGGGCCTTGGGCTTAAAAGGGACGGCCCCGTAGGCCCTGCTAATTTTTTTAAAAAATTTAATAAGAATTTGGAAAAGATGTTCCCTATTCAAATATTCATTGAAAATGAAAGTTATTTACTTCCTTATATTGACAACATTCTCATTATAAGTCATAGGATTAATCTTGTCATAGAAATATTGTATAATACTTTAAATTTAAAACCTAGATATGTTTCTTAGGTTTTATATGAGTTATTTGTGGATAATAGTTTGCCTTTGATTACAAATTAGTGAATGTATTAATTTGTTGGATGATTCATGTTATTTGGATATTAATGTTGACACCATTTATTTGATAAATTAGAACTTTAATTGTTGTAATTTACTAATTATATTTCTTTGGAAAAAAAATGGAGGAAAAATAGTTAAAATTTGGAATAGTAACTTTTGAGCCATGTAAGGCCGACCTTAGCCCCGGTGCTCTCTCGGTAGAGTTTTAAAAAGCGATATATTTTTCTTACCTTTGACCCGAGCTTTAAAAAGCGAGATATTTTTCTTACCCTTGACCCGTAAGGTCGGCTCTGTTAGGCCCCGACCTTTCAAAGGCCAAGTCGGCCTATAATTCTTAGCTCTAATTAAACCTTTTATGATCCTAGTCCTTAACACAACAGTTTTTCTTTTTCGCAAAAAATTAACAAGACCAATCCTATCAATTAAAGTTATATTTAGATTTCGCTTTTGCAAGTCAAAACAAATTTTGGAAAACAAACTTTTTAACTAATATTTGAATACTTTTTAGGGTTACTTTATTACAAACTGAAAAATACACAATGAAAGTCAATTTTATAAAATGCCAATCGTAATAGCTTTTGGCAAATTTCAGTTCAATATTTCAAATGTCTGTTAACAACTTTAATTAAATTAAATCAAACCCATCTTTAATCATACAATAGAATAAAATGTTAAGATTTTGGGTCGAAAACCAAAAAAGAAAAAAAGAAAAAAAAAAAGGTTATAAGATTTTGGGATCTCCTATTCCAACAGCTATTTTTTTTAAGCGGCTTCCCTAATGTTTGTCCTCAATAAAATCTTTTTTTTTTTCATTGAGAACCAACCAATTGAAAAGAGTTACCTTTGGAAGGTTTCTGAGCGGTTTGAAGAAAGGTCTGACAAGATATTAGGTTTTTTAATTCCAACAACTAACTTTTGATATGTGATTCTCATAAAGACTTATATTGGTTACACATTACTTATAATTAAAAAATAGAGTTGCACTAAACAAGTTTATGTTAAAAAATTTTAATAATAAAAAATCTCAACGACAAGTCAACAACATAAACCTAGCTTGTCGTTAAATGCTTCTGATTTATTATCGAACGTTTGGGTGATTAAATTATAACCTCAAGACTTTATATACATTTAATATTACATAAATGTAAATGAGAAGTAAATTGCATTAACTATAATTGGTATAATAAATTAAATAATATGGTTTGTTGTAGCTATATATATATATGAGAAAATCACATTTAAATACCATATGAAATTTTAAAACCCCAAAAAATTTGTTAACATTTGGAAAAGACATAAAGGTGATGAGGATCAAATTGAGATTTTAATATGTTGATGAATTTACAAATTTTCCCTCAATTTTTAATTTAAAAAAAAAAAAAAGAAAAATGAGCCTTGCCGAGAACCACCGTTGCTAGCCGTTGGAGCTCGACACTTTGGCTTACAACTTACCAAGTTGGCGCCTAAACTCCACTTAAAAATTATTTATTTGTGTTGGGTCTAAGGTAATAGTTCGTGAGATAAAAGTTCGTTGGTAAAGTTTGCTCCTTAACTCAAAATATTTTAGACGGATTCAAGCATTCCCCTTTTTTATTGTTCAACAAAAAAAAAAAAAGGCATCCCCTTTTTTAGCCATGAAAGTTCAGATCATTATTATTAAACTCGAGAGTTAACTTTTCGAATTTATCATTTTTATGTTTCTATTTTATTAGATCAAGTCAAGTCATTGATAAACTCGTGTTATTTATGAACTCGGTTAAACTCACGAGTTTACACATACCGAAGTTTACCGTTCTTACGTTTCTAGTTTACAAAACCATGTTAATTCACTTTTAAATTTGTGTTAACTTTTTGGATTTTGTCATCCTCAACAACTTTATCTATGAATTTTATTTTTTTTTGGTTAAATATAATAAATTATGAATGTTGGCATATTTGATTTTAATTATTTAGATTTGAAATATATTTAAATTAAATTTTTGACATTTTAATTATTTAATTATAAAAGTAAACTTTTACGATCTTATTATAAAATCTAGTTTATTTTGTTTAAGTAATTTTTACAAGATCCCGATTAACTCCCATGAATTGTAATTTCACCTTCTAACTGTATGTTGAGCATAAATGATGAGGAGTTGTTTATGTGATTGGAAAATCCCCATGAAACTTTCACAACAAAATATCTCCTATGTACCTTTAATCCCTTCTTCAAAATTCTCTCCAAATATTTTCTACACACATCTTGCATGTTATTTCTCAACTAAAGTGGTTCAAATAATATTATTTTAGATATTATTTTATCCATTACTTAACATTAATTTTTAAATTACTTTAAATAATATTTTTGTCCACATTAAAATTTTAATATCAACATTTTTTTATTAAGAAATCAAATAAAAAACTTATATAAAATTAAAGAATTGAATATAATTAATGTATGTTTTTTTGTCTAATTACATATTTCTTATCTTTTTTTTTTTTTTTTTAACTAGGTGAAAAGGGTAAACTGAAAACTGAAATCTCCTAGACTTGGATCATGATAATTGAATCATTGGCCATAAAATGATCAGGCGAGTGAAGCCCTTCCCCTTTTGGATTGGACGTAAGTTCCTACTGTCAGGGCCTTAAATTTGTTAAATATTACCCTTCTGGTTTAAAATATAATTTTTAAATTTATGATGGGATTTAACTTTTTAAGTGAAAAATACTAGGCTTTTAGCCCATCTCAATTATTCCAGAATTAATTGTGGGAGAACAACTCCCACGCAATCATTATACAAGAACACTCTCACTCTCACCTTCTGAGGTGGTTCCTAAAAAAACATAACCACCTCATCCATGTTTATACTAAACTTTAGGACGACATTTTGCACTACAATTGCCTTCCCTATAGACATGCTTTATCCTAAAGATAAACAAACATCTTCAATTCAGTTTTTTACAAGTTTTAGAATACTAGGACATCATCTCAGATACAATCCTAGTATTCTCTATCATGTTTTCAACCGAATCAGAGTCACGATAATCAACAACATGTGACTGGTTTTTTTTTTTTTTTTTTTTTTTTTTATATAAGTTACAATTTGGTTCTACCTTACTCCCTAAAACGTTTAACCGAATCTCACAATTCAAAATGGTGGTTATCAACAATAAGTATGTCAAAATTATAACATTTTTTTTTACTAACATTCTATTGTTTATGAAGAGATAAATAATAAGAGAGAGAATAAGAAAAGTAGAAAAAAGAGATAGGAAAGAGAGTGTGTGATGGGGAGAGAGTGTGAGTGAATGCCGTAAATACAATGATATTAATCTAAGTAACTAAATGAGGGTAAAATGTGAAATCAACATAAAAAATTGGGAGAATGACGTCTAGGTCTCAATCAAGTAGGGGTGGGAATAGATCAGACTGGTGTTATCAAAAACTAGTGTAAGTACGTTTTTACTATGGTCATACATGCTAAAACACAAGTAAAAAGCTGTTATGAGTAGAAACTGGTAGAAACTCCACTCAAAGACATAAAAATTATAAAAACTTGAGTTTTTACCGTTTTTACCGTTTTAACTTTAACAAAAAAAAAAAAAAGAATTAAAAGTTTGAAAACCCTATTTCCATCGTGCATCTTGGACTTGGGATTACTAGATTGTGGAGACTGGATAATTATATATAGTTTTTAATGTATTTCCATAGTTATAAAAGTAAGTATTTTTAACATAAGTTTTTTTTTTTTTTCATGTTTTATATAGTTATTTGATTTATATCTTTTAAATATGAAGTTATTCATTGAATTTTGAGTAGTGATTTATGATTTTTTTTTTCCGTGTGTGTATAATTTTGAACTCTAACCTTAAATAGTGGAAAGTAGAAACCTTTACGTTTCGTGTCGTTTTTACGATTTACATTTTTACCACCCCCTTCCGTGTCTATGTAGAAACTCGATGTTGACAATATTGGGTTAGACTCATATCGAGACGGCACAGTGCGGCCTAGCCTTTTTGTTAAAAATGACAGATTAAGGCATATTTAAAGGCCTAAATGTATAAATAGACTATGCCTATTTTGTGAAGGCTTGGCTTTGTATGGCTTCAAGTCGGCTTTGTTTACATATTAAATTAATACAATTATATTTATATCATATAAATAACATAATATTTATTTTTTCATTCTTATATTCCAGTTTCAAGTTATATTTATATAGGTTTTGATAGGTTCAAAGTTTACAAAGTCTATTTATGGCATCCAAGGCTTGCAACATGAGGTCTTTTCAAAGGCCTACATTATAAGTAAGCATCTAAAAAGCTTCAGGTTCGACCCGACCTTATGAAAGCTCATACCTTGAGCCTAAAAAAATGCTTAAATTTAGGCTTAGGCCCAGACTCAGGCTTTCTGCCCTCATTACAAACTCATGCCTGTTTAGCTAAAGCCTGACATGGTGTGGCTTATTTCCATGCCTATAACTAAAGAAAATAATACATTGACAAGTTACATAAGTTATTAATAGTAACTTATTCACTTGTTAATCCTCATGTTCACTTGTCAATGGAGATTTTTTGGATATTATCTCCCTTAAAAACTTAAAAGTCATTCTCCCTAAAAAATTTGAAACATTCTCTAAATGTCTCTTATAAATATAAACAAGATATAGGTGGTAGTTGTTTCTTATAATAAAGAACGGAGGGAGTATCATTTAATATGTTTTTACCAATTTTATCCCTAAAATTATATGTCTTTTACACCTCTTTTTTTCACTATTTCTTAAGTTTCAACTCTTTTTTCTACTCCTTCTCTATCCACTCACCCTTTCCATAAATAAGGGAATTTTGGAAAAGTAAATTACATGTTTTATGTTTTACATATTTTTTGTCTCAAACCAATTTTAACTTTCTGAATTGTGTAATTTAACTATTTGATGAATCTATATTTTGTACCCGAAGGAGTACTAACTTAGGTAATAAATATATGATTTTCATAAGGAGTTTACTTTTGTATTAAATATAAGATATCAGTCCACACTTTTGCAACTTAAATTTTTATATATATATTTTTTAAAATTCATAGTAATTGCAAAGAGATTTTTTATTAAGAATAATTCAAATATACTTAATTAAAAAAAGATGTTTTAAAAAATTCAACACACGTTTATTACATTCAACGGATTAAAATATATTCCACCATGTACTTACTTGTTTGGAAATCATATGTTGTAGTCAATCTTATATGATATGGTATTAATTAATACGTAAGAAAAGCTGTCAGAGTTGACTATTCACTCTTGGTCTATAAGGAGTTGGCGCTTGTCTAGTAGACTACCTCCTCGGTGAGATTCACCAATTTTTTTAGGGTAAAGGTGAAACTATTAGGTCAGGAGTATTTAACATAAAAAATAATTAAAAGGACTATAAGTACCAAAAAAACAATTAAACAATTGTAATGTCTATTGTGCAAAGTTTATGGGTCTATTTTAGTAAGTTTATGTGTCTGTTTTGACAAGTTTATATGCCTACTTTGACACGTTTATGTTCATATTTTGACAAGTTTATGTTCCTACTTTGATAAGTTATAAATTGCCAAGTGTGTGTATGGCTATTTTGACAAATTTTTGTGCCTATTTTGGTAAGTGTATATGCCTATTTTAACAAGTTTATATATCTAATATAACAACTTATAAAATGGCAAGTTTATGTGGTTATTTTGACATGTATATCAGGCTATCAGCCTATTTTAACAAGTTTATATATCTAATATGACAGCTTATAAAATGACAATTATGTGCCTATTTTGACAAGTATATCTGTCTATTTTGACAAGATTATATATCTAATAATCTTCTAAAATGACAAGTTTATGTGCTCTATTTTAACAAGTATATGTGTTAATTTTGACAAGTCATGCTAAGGTCAAGAAGGCAATTTTACATTTAAAATTAATATCAATGAAGTCCAATAAAGCTTTTTGATAGGAAATATGCTATAAGAGATTTAAAATCTGTTATAAATGAAAAACTCATTTATATTAAGTAAAACAACTCTCAATGTGTGCATATTTTGAGAAGCATAGAGTGGTGATTGACAAGTATCTACACCTAATCATATCATATCAAAACATCAAATGCTAAGGTCAAGAAGGCAATTTTACATTTAAAATTAATATCAATGAAGTCCCAATAAAGCTTTTTGATAGGGAAATATGCTATAAGACCTTTTTTGTGATTTAAAATCTGTTATAAGGACCTTAGTGTGATTTTTCCAAAAATTAATTCTCATTGAGTAAGTTGACTTAAAACAAGTATACTTTTATGACAAATTGCTCTCTGTCTATCTCTATTAAACCTTTTATGATCATTGTCTTTAACACAACAGTTTTTCTTTTTCGCCAAAATTAACAAGTTATACTTGGATTTCGCTTTTCCAAGTCAAAAGAAATTTTGGAAAACAAACTTTTTATCCTAAGTAATATTTAAATACTTTTTAGGGGCAAAATGAAAAATACACAATGAAAGCCAATTTTATAAAATGCCAATCACA
This sequence comes from Acacia acuminata, assembly GCA_019022655.1. Taxonomy (NCBI): domain Eukaryota; kingdom Viridiplantae; phylum Streptophyta; class Magnoliopsida; order Fabales; family Fabaceae; genus Acacia; species Acacia acuminata. The sequence goes on from JAFJYI010000130.1 coordinate 1,931,672, forward strand.
ATGGTTTTGGGCAAATTTCAGTTCAATTTTTCACATGTCTATTAACACATTTAATTAAACCAAATCAAACCCATATTTAATCATACAAAAGAATAAAATGTTAAAACCAAACGTCATGCCGCACATTGGGAATGTTAAGATTTTGGGTCGAAGTGTCGAACGCAAGCCGAAAACAAAAAGTTACAAGATATGGGATTTCCTACTCTTAACAGGTTTTTTTTTTTTTTTTTTTTTTTTTTTTTTTTTTTTTAAAGCAGCTCTCCCTAAGGTTTGTGCTTCGATATAATCTTCTTTTCTTTTCTATTGAGAACCAACTAATTGAAAAGAGTTACTCCCTCTGATCTTTATTATAAGACATTAATTAATAATTCTCACAAATCAATAAAAATAGTTGAAGTCAACAAAGTTGTCCTACAATTTAAATAACTTTCAATATTACCCATATTAATTGCACTAAACTCTAATTTATATTAATTATTACTATCACCTACTACCTTTTTTAATTAGGAGCTATATGGGAAAAAAATAATTAATACTCCTTGGGAATAAACAAGTGCCTTATAAAAAGGACCAAATACACTTGCTAGTTGGTATCTTAATAAATACCAGAGGGAGTACCTATGAAAGGTTTCTTATGAATGCGGTTAGAAACAAGGCCATTACAAGATATTGGGTTCTTTAACTCTAACAACTTTTTGATGTGTGATTACATTACTTATAATTAAAAAATAGAGTTGCACTAAGCAAGTTTATGGTAAAAAAGTTTCGTAATAAAAAAATCCCAAAGATAAGTCAACAACATAAACCTAAGGGAGAATGACAAATAAGTATCAAATGAAATTTAAAACCATCAAAAGCCTGTTAAAATTTGTAAAGGACTTAAAAGCGAAAGAGATCAAATTTGGGATTTTAAAATGTTAATGAATTTACCATCATGTCCTTTTTTCCCTCTCTCTCTCTCCTTTTGCTCTCTTCTTCCTCCTCCTCCCGCCGCACCATCACTTGCAAAACCACGACCTCTTTTTCTCTTCCCATCACAATGATCGCAAGACCTTTGTCTTCAACCTCAATAATCGTTCCATCGTCTTCAACCTCCATCTTCAAAGAACTAGATCAAAAACCAAATCCATCTTCAACCTCAATCGCGTCGTTTGTGTTCGTGCTTTCCTTCCAGATCCGTTGCGCACAACCTTCTTCTTGGTCTGTTGTGCAACCGTTGAACCTACCCCTTCCTGAGTTGAACACTATCTAGGTTTTAAGGAAGAAGAAGGTGGACAGTAAATGTGAGATTTAACAAAAGTCCTAATGAGATTAACAAGTTCATTAATGGGTTTAACAAGTCTTATAATGGGCTTAACAAGTTCATTCGTCAGGTGAAAAATGTCATTTTGGTGAACCCAACATATGAGCACTATATACAAAAGCCGTAATGAGATTAGTAAGTTCATTTATGGGTTTACCAAGTCTTATAATGGGTTTAAGAGTCTTGTAATGGGTTTAAGAAGTTCATTCGTTAGGTGAAAAACATGTCCATTACAAGATGAATGAACTTGTTAAACGCATTACAAGACTTGTTAAACCCATTAATTAACTTGTTAATCCCATTAGAATTTTTGTTAAATCTCACATTTACTGTTCACCTTCTTCTTCCTCAAAACCCATATATTGTTCAACTCATGAGGGAGTAGGTTCGACGGTGGCATGGGGTAGGTTTGATGGTGGCACAACAGACAAAGAAGAAGGTTGTGCACAACGGATTTGAAGAGAGAGCACGAACACAAACGACACGATTGAGGTTGAAGACAAATTTGGTGGTTTGGAAATCTAGTTTTTGATCTAGTTCTTTGAAGAGGGAGGTTGAAGATGATGGGACGATGATTGAGGTTGAAGACAAAGGTCTAGCGATCATTGTGATAGGAAGAGAAGAAGAGGTCATGGTATCTGCAGGCGGTGGTGCGGCAGGAAGAGGAGTAAGAGAGGGAGAGGAGAAAGAAAGAAAGAGAGGGCATAGTAGTAAGTTCATCAACATTTCAAAATCTCAATCCGATCAATGTTGCATTTAAATCCTTTACAAATTTTAATAGACTTTTAGGGGTTTTTAAATTTCTTTTGGTATTTATTCGTCGTTCACCCATAACCTAACTAGTTATTAAATACTTCTTAGTTATTATCGGACTTTTGAGTGATTAAATTATTTCCTCAAGACTTTAGATATAGTAATTTCCCTACTTTATATTATATATATAAGGGGTACCATTTTCGCCATGAAAGTTTAGCATAAGGAGCACTGGTCACCTGGAAGTTTTTTTGTCTCATTTTTTGCCTCCGAAAGTTTAAAAACATAGCAATTTTGCCCATTGTTGATCTTGACTGTTGAATTGTTGCTCTTCTTTGTAAACTTTCATAGGCAAGATTGTTCCTAAAAACTTCTGGGGCATATTTGCTCTGTTTTGTTAACGTTCGGGGCAAAAATGAGGCAAAAAAACTTTCGGGTGACTAATGATCCTTAGGCTAAACTTCCATGACAAAAATGATATTTACCTTATATATAACTAAAGAATGTTTTTTAGTATTACACAAATGTTGAGAAGAAGTAAATTGCATTAACTATAGAAGGTATAATAAATAATATGATTTGTTGTACACACACATATGTATATATTTACATATGTGTGTGTGTCTTGTGTGCCTGTTAATGTATCAATAAAAAAACTTAAGGTTAAAATAATGTTTGGTTTTATAGTAAACCCTCATTTTGATGGAAGCACATAAGGTGCTTGTCCCTTATGTGCTTCTTATAAGAGGGACAAGCAAATTTTTTTTTTTTAAATTTTTTTTATATATTTTGATTAAATTATATCTTTAACTTTTTCGAAATTTTTTTTGCATTCAATATCTCAAATTAATTAGTTTTCAGTTCTGTATACAGAAATATATATCGTAACACCAGTATCTGGAAAATTAATTAATTTGAGAAACTAGGTGTAATTTTTTTTTCAAAAACTAACATATAATTTAATCTAAATAAATAAAATTTATAAAAAAATAAAATAAAATAAAATAAAATGGAAGCACATTAGGACAAGCACCTAATACGAACCCCATTTTGATTTTGGTCTCTCTAGTTTTATTCTATTTACAATGTAAATTAGTCTCTATAATTTAATAAGGACCTAGGCTTGAAGATAACGGTGTTGACTTTGTTGTTGTGTCACTAACACCGTCTATTTTACTGACATGGACATTTGATTTTAATTAAAAAATGCCATCATCTTCTTCACGGAGACGGTTTAAAATATCCAACTCTCACTCCTACATTTTCTTCTTCTTCTTCTTCCTCCTTCAACTTCTTAATCATTGCTCTTTGTATAAGAACTTAGTTAGTTATATATAGGGTTAACTACTATTTTTGCCATGAAAGTTTAACCAACCTAAGGAGCACTGGTCACCCAAAAGTTTTTTTGTCTCATTTTTACCTGGACATTAACAAAACGAAGCAAATATACCCTAAAAGTTTTTTTTTTTTTGAGAAAAATTTATCCCAGAAGTTTTTTTAGGAGCAATTTTGCCCTTATTTACAAATAAGAGCAACAATTCAATGATCAAAATTAACGAATGGGTAAGATTGCTTATGTTTTTAAACTTTCGGGGCAAAAATGAGACTAAAAAAACTTCTAGGTGACCGGTGCTCCTTAATCTAAACTTCCATGGAGAAAATGGTATTTAACCATAATTTATAGCTATATCATGCAAAAGTTTCAACACATTTATATATTAAATACTCCTCGGCATTGTTGTCAAACTCAGGAGTTGACTCTCCGAGTTTATCGTTTTCACATTTCTAGTTTCTTACGGACGATTAGATTAGACTAAGAGTCACCGTTTTAAAAACGTGACCTTAAATTGTAAATTTGATTAGACTTAAGAGTTTATACACCGAGTTTACCTTTTTACGTTTCAAAATTACAAACCGTGTTAACTTACCTTAAACTCATGTTAACATTTTTATTTGATCATGCTCAACCATTTTATATGTGAGCTTTATAGAAATTTCTTTGTTAAATATGGTAAATTTTGAATAGTAATGGATTTAATTTCAATTATTTGGATTTAAAATATATTTAAATTAAATCTTATAATAATGGGGAAAAGTAGTGTTTCTTTCTACTAATATATCTCTTCACCTCCTCTCACTTGATTTCTTCACTATTACATTGGTTTTTAATAGTTGAGATTTTATGCTATATTAAAAATATTATTGATATATCAACAAAAAAAAAAAAATATTATTGTAATATTAAATATTAAATGAAAATAATATTCTTATAAAATAAATCTTAACTATTAAAAATCAATCTAATAATAAAAAATTCAAGTAGAGATGAAGTGGAGGAAGAATTCAGGGAGATTCTATTCCCCCGGAGGGTGTATCACGAGAAAGAGAGAAGAGGGACCACACGGTTGGCGTTATTCGCATGGAAGTGTGAAATGAACCCCACGCAGTTTCTACCTCGTGCAACATGTCTATGCCTCCTTATGTTAGTTGTTTGTGAAAGCAACCCAAGCATGCCGTTTTGTGGTAGATTGTGATGTGGGGGGAAAATCCTAAAAAAAAAAAATTATCACTTAAATTCTAAAATTTAAAATAAATGATTTTTCACTAAAACGAGTATTTAATTCCATTACTGTTGTTGTTAATCTTATTACTCTCGTTGTCAATAGAATTTTAAAGTTCAAGTAGTATTTTTTGTAATTTCCCGATATAAAAAGAAATTAGAATTTATGTAAATAAATGAACCCATTTCTTTTTGTCATCCTGGTTTTACTATATTATCAGACCAGCGATAATTTAAATATATCAATTTCTACTAAATTATCCGAATTAATTTTTTTATGGCAGTTCACATTTTATTTCTTTTTATATTTTAAAAAATTGATAAAAAAAAAAAACTATTACATCTAATCTTTTTTATAACTAAATGAACCTACTAAGCATGATCCTTATTACATCACGCAGCAGATAACTTTTTCCCCCTTCAGTAGATAACTAAATATTTTCACTTGACCATACTTTACTGAATTAAGTATCTCAGTAAGAGAGTTTAGAAGGTTCAATGGGTTAAGGACTTAAGGTGCATACCACATCTTAATATATTTTGTAGTGCATCCAGCATTTTGAAATATTTTTTTAAGTGTATATAGCATCTTGAAAGTATTTTTTGATTCATCTACTCCTCCCGGTCCTAATTATAGGAGCAAATTTTGGAGTTGGTTTTGGTCCTAATTGTAAGAGCAAGTTTTAACTTTTGTCAATTTTTTTTTCTATAATACCCCTATTTATACTTTCTCAATAATAATTTAATAATACACCTATATATTTTATAAAGTAAATAATATTTTATATAGTAATTTTGGTAAATTATTTGTTCCTTTTTAATGCTTTTTAGGACCGTCTGTGTTCAAATTGGATTTTTAAAAATAATTTAAGAGGATCGACAGTTATATTTTAAATGATTAAAAATATTTGAATTCAGTTTCCGTGGTTGTTACGACGAGGCGAGATGCTAGGGCAGACGTGGAAGTAGCAGTAATCCTTTTTTGGGGTAAGGAATGTCTATTTATCACAGCATATTTTTTTATTATAATTAAATAAATTTGGGTAAGGGTATTTTAGGAAAATATATATAATTAACTAATTTAACTTTCTTCCTTAATCCCTCCAAATTCAAGTAAATAGCTTCTATAATTAGGATAGGAGGAGTAGTATCTTGGAATATTTCTTTTAGATGCGTCCAACACCTGAAAATATGTTTTGGTACATCCAACTCTTAAACATAGAAAATACTTCAAGATGTTAAATACATCACAAAATATTTTAGCATAATACACTTAAAAAAATATACTTATCGATCCACCCAAGTTTTTTTTTTTTTTTTTTTTTTTGATACATAAGGCGATAAGGGAGAGGGGATCAAACTCAGGATTTGGGAGGAGGAAAATTAATCCTAATACCACTACACTACTAAAGGAATTGGATACCCTACCTATCCTTTTGGATAGGTAGGGGAGCTAAATCCTTTGGACCGTCAGATCTGATTTGGGACGGTCATCTTATCTTATTTTTTTACTTTCATTTTTTTCAAAAAAATTATTTTAATGGATCTTAATCTAAAATAAAGATAATCTTCTCAACTAACATTTTTTCAAAAAATGATTTTTTTTTTATTCAAAAAAAGAACAATTTAAAAAAAAAATAAAATTTGGGCCCGTCAGGATCGCATTTGGACAGTTCAGATGGGTCAAGCTCTTGATGCCTATCCAAAAGATAGGCACCAAAACTGATTCCCTAATAGTGTGTGTTGGTCGATCCACCCAAGTTTAACATACAAAGTAGGTACCTTTGATGATTGTAAAATGAAACCCTGATGCTTAAAAGATTAAGTTTAACGGGCCAGGGCTGATGATTACTTGGTGACAACCACGTCATGAAACTCCATTTGGTGGATTTGACCCAAGTTTATTAATCATGGCTCAAATGGAAACAATATAAAGCTTGGTGTTTATATCAAAAAAAATATATATATATAAAGCTTGGTGTGATATTCCTCAATTTATTCAAATTTGAGTTAACTGTTCACGCTCCAATTACGCCGGAAAAAACTCACATTGAAATCAGAGCATAGAGTTTTTCGTAAAGCCTCTCGTAATGGTATTAGTCTTTTTTTAATTTTTTTGTTTCTGTTGCGTTTCTCTGCATATCATTGCCATGTTATTTCTTTCATATGCTTTTGGGTAAATATGATTTATATGCTTTTTCTGGGCTTTCTCAAGTTGTGATTCGCTTCTCATGAAAATTCAGCAAATCCTGCATTTATATTTAGTATGTATCGATTAGTTTATTTATTTATTTTTTAACAGAAAAGAGTCAATTTTATTAATATTCAAAAACATATTACACTCACTAATTCAATAGAAAGTAAGAAAAATAACACCAATACATGTCCATTATGAAAGTAAACAACAACAAACAACAGAGACAACCTATAGTATGACTCAACCTATACCTCATCTACCAGGTCCTTCATTTGCATCTGCCCGAGCTTCCCTTCTGCTACCATCTGAATCAGACAAGAGATTTCCCATCTTCATTAATACATTTATTCAGGAACACCTCTTCACCCCACTTCCCAATATTCCTTACTTAATCTCTGTGACATATCAGGGCTAGAGAACTGCCAAACCAACATCTACTAGCCCATGGAAGAGTTAAAATCATATGCTCAGTTGTTTAAACTTCATTCCCACAGATTGGACACCCATCATCCTGAGCTCACTTCCTTTTCTTCAAAGCCTCTTTAGTTGCCAGAGCTCCATTAAGCATTCTCCAAAGGAAATGTTTAATTTTTGGAGGAATATGTAAACTCCATATACGTTGCCAAAGCAGGCAAAGCTGATTTGGAGTCTGATATGATGTACCTGGATCCAAACTCAAACTAGATTCTTCCTCTTCCTTGGCTACATGATGACCAGATTTGACAGTGTATTTTCCATCCCTACATTTCAGCCATATTGCTTCATCTCTTCTCTCTACATCTCCAATATCAATCTGCAAAATCCTCATTTTCTCTTCATCAGAAATCTTGTATGCTATGCCACTCAAATTCCACCTGCCTTCTCTGATAGGTAATTTGACTGACATACTTTGCTCTTGATCATTTGCAGGGACATAGGATAGTTTATCATCGTCTAAACCTGGAATCCATCAATCCCGCTAGATCTTAATATCATTCCCATTCCCCATCTTCCAAAACAGTTCCTTCTTGAGCAACTCCCTTCCCTCCAAAATACTTGTCCAGCACCAAGTTGCCCTGCCTCCTTTGTCAGCTTCCATAAGGCTACTTTTTGGAAAATAAATGCCTTTTAAAATCCTGCACCACAACTCATACGGATTTTGCATTATTCTTCAAGCTGTCTTGGCCAATAAAGCTTTATTAAGTGCTTGGAAGCTTCTAAATCCCATACCACCAGTTTTCTTAGCACTGGACATTATACTCCATTTGTTCCAATGGATACTCCTTCCCTCCTGCTCCTTTTTCCACACCAAAAATGAGAGATCAAGCTATCAATTTCCTTGCAACTCTTTCTAGGAAACAAGAAACTTGTCATTGGATAAATTGGGATCGAATTAGCAGCAGCTTTTATCAAAACTTCTCTTCCAGCAAATTTCAAATGTTTTTGCTTCCACCCTTGCAACTTTTTACTGATCTTGTCTTTAACAAAGGCTAAAGCTGCACTCTTAGACCTTCCCCATAGTGGAGGTAGACCTAAGTACTTTCCAGGTTCATGAGTTGCCCTCACTCCCAACACCCCATCAAGCTCTTCCCTTATTTCTTGAGTAGTATTAGCAGAGAAAAATATGCAAGATTTATCTGATTCATCTCTTGCCCTAAGGCTGCGCCATACATACTCAATATCATTAACCATACAGTTCTCCCTTTGTGCTCTCATGAAGAACAAAGCATCATCAGCAAAAATACAATGGGATAAAGCAGGGATCTCAATCACCAATGTTGATCTTCATGTCAAATAGCGAGTAAGAGCTATAAGCGTGCTAATAGCATCTTGGTGCTATTGTGTTATTAATGCTTGAGTAACCCGGCCTTTATATCACCAATATGAAGGTTCGCACCAAAAGAGTGTATATATAACAGCCCAAGAAAGTTGAATAGAGAAACAACCCGAAAAAAAGAAGAAAAAAAGAGAAAAAAGAAAAAGAATGTCCCAATTAAAGTTTGGTTTGTTTTCTTTCATCTCATCTTCTTTGTCGCATAATTCTCTTCATCCTCTCAGATATTTAACTTTGTTTTTCCAAACACTATATGCCTGTTCTTTCATAACCTTAGCCCAATTACAACATAATAGAAGTCCTTTTGATTTAGGCTTGCATTTGCTTATTAGTGGTGAAGAACTTAGAATCTTGTCAAGCCTATGAAAAGATCATTGGATAGGTTGGTTTTGAGAATATATATTTTCAAATATATGATAGATCATGATCTCATTTAATTCTTATAGGTCAAGAAAAGCATATTATTAAATCCTATGGTGCAAAATTAATTTGAGAAGTTTGAAGAACATATAATGGCTGAGTTTGAATGGGCTAATCAAATTCTAATGGGCTCAAATTTTATACCCAAAGTTCTCCCATTCTCCTATAAAAAATCACCTAGCCGCCACGCATAATTATTCACGCTCTCATTGAGAGCTCTCTCCCACACCCACGCCGACGCCATTCTCTCCAGAGTTTGAAGAGATCAAGGAATTGCTGGTAGTTTGATCTTGCTTTAGGAGACAATTTGGGAGGAGCATAGAGAAAGCTAGTACCTATAGCTTACTTTTGAAGACCATACTGGAGTGACTTTTCATTTATTATTTTGATTCAAGACTTGGATTTATTTAGTTTATAATGATTTTAAATTGTTTTTCTTGAGAATAATATAGTTTTATATTGTAAACATATTTCTTTTGGATTGGATTGATATTTGGATTGATCTTATTGAGACACTTGTTAGGATTATTGTTTGGAAATCTTTAGATTCTCAATTGAATTTCCATTATTAATTTAATTGTTAATTTGGTTTATCTTCTTGATTGTTTATTTGAGTTTGTTAATTGTCTGGTTGCTTAATTAGACAGTTGCAAACATGATTTCCAATATTATTTTGAGATTAATTGTTATTGGTTTTAATGGGTTTAATTAGCCAACGTTTGTTTCATTATGAGTTTTTAATGGATTAAGTGTTATTAAACTCGAAAGGGTTTCCCATATTTCAATTAGGTAATTAGATATATTGATATTTCATTATTCCATCAATTTCCCTTTGTCATAATTAATTGATTTGAGAAAAGAAAGTTAATTACATATTTTAAGTTGTTCCCTTCACCGTATTTGAAGAAAACCTTCGTTACCTTTTCTTATTTGATGTTTTTTGCTTAGGATTTTAGTTATCCTTTTATAAACCACCCCTCTAAAATTTCATTTGCGTTCATTTTGGGTAGTTTTATTCTCATATAGGTTTGAAAGTCATTTGCATCTTGGTTTACGTATTTGTGTCTTGCATCGGTTCATTCCACCACATTTTTCATCACCTAAATTCAATCCTTAATCTCCCATATTATTTCCCCTTCTTCTCACATGGTCTTGAATTGCTTTGGCCGGAAGTGCAAATGATAAGTGTGGGGGAGTTGGTAAACCATAATTTTTATATAATTTATCCCACCTTATTCATTTATCTTGGGAATAATTTCAGGCTATTATGGATTTATTAAGAAATATTTAGACCATTAGCCAATTTTAGAAAATAATCTAAATTTGAATCAATTATGATATTATTGAGATTAAATTATTAAGATTTTAATTGCCTATTTTGTGGTGGGTAAATAATTCCAAATATATGATAGATCACAATCTCATTTAATTCTTACAAGTCAAGGAAAGCAGACTATTAAATCCTATGGTGCATAATCAATTTGAGAAGTTTGAAGAAGATCTAATGGTTGAGTTTGAATAGGCAAAATTGTAATGGGCTCAAATTTTATACCCAAAGCTCTCTCATTCTTCAATAAAAAATAATCTAGCGGCTACATAATTATTCACGCTCTCATTGTGAGCTTTTGCCCAAGCCCACGCCGTTCTATTTGGAGTTTGAAGTGATCAAGGAATTGCTGGCAGCATAAGCTTGCTTTGGGAGACAACTTGGGAGGAGCATGGAGAAACTTAGAGCCTAAAGCTTACACTTGAAGACCACAAGAGAGTGAGCCATTTAGTATTTTGATTCAAGAATTGGAATTATTTAGTTTTAAATAATTTTGATTTGTTTTGCTTGAGAACAATATAGTTTTAAATTGTAGGCATATTTCTTTTATATCCGGTTGATATTTGGTTGATCTTATGATGACCACTTGTTGGGATTATTGTTTGGAAACTTTTGGATTATCAATTGAATTATTAATTGAGTTTTCATTATCAATTTAATTGTCAATTTGGTTTATCCTTTTGATTGTTTAATTGAGTTAGTTAATTATTTGGTTGCTTAATTAGATAATTGTAAACATGATTTCCAAAATTATTTTGAGATTAATTTTCATTGGTTTTAATTGGTTTAATTAGTCAATGCTTGTTTCATTATGAGTTTTCTAATGAATTAATTGTTATTGAACTTGAGGGTTTTCCGTGTTTCAATTTTGATGATTAAATCTATTGATATTCCATTATTTTATCAATCCCCATTTGTTCTAATTAATTGATTTAGGCTAAGAAAGTTAATTTTATATGAATCCAACATTGTTCTCTTTAGTGTATTTGAAGAAAACCTTCGTTACCTTTTTTCTTATTTGCATTCATTTTGGTTAGTTTCATTCTCATATAGGTTGTAGAGTCATTTGTTTCTTGCATTTCGGTATTTGTGTCTTGCATCTTAATTTAAGTCCATTCCACGATGTTTTTCATTACCTAAATTCAATCCTTAAGAAAAGTCCACATTACCTAAGGAGAATGATCTAGGTTGCCATTATATTGTATTAGTAGTTGGTTCTAGTTTAATTGATAGCTTTAGCGATAAAAGCAACATCAAAAGGGAGTCCCCACATTAGACCAGAGCTTGTGATAAAAGAATACTTGTAATCCATCATGTCCCAGTGCCTTGAAAGCTCCAAGATTTCAAAAAGAAACTTCCTTCTTAATTTTTTTTCGTTGCTTGTACTAGCTGAGAGCATTACGGCATCCTCAGGGCCAAGACAAGGAAAGCCATGACTAGTGGAGAGATTGTGGCCGCCAACATTTTCATTTGTGAATATATCTTGATAGAAGTTAAGCGCCATATTTTTAAGTACCTATTGGTTGAAAATCCACTCCCCTTCAGAGTTTTTTATCCCATGAATGCAATTTCTTCTCCTTCTAACAATGGTGGAAGCATGAAAATACTTGCTATTTCTATCTCCCCATTTCAACCAATTGTAGATTGATTTTTGAAACTAAAGGAATTCTTCTTGAGCCAAAACTTTATTATATTCATTCCACAACTCCTTCTCTTTTGCATTAAATATTGGTTGTCATGACGGATGATAGCTCTTTCAACCCCTTGAATTCTCTCAAATAGAGGTATCTTTCTAGCTGGAATATTCCCCACTCTCTTCCTATTCCAATCATTTGTCTTTTCAGTAAAAGAATTGACAGTATTGATCCAGTTGGCTTGATTCCAACTTTCTTGCACCATACTCTTAAAATCCTCTTCAAGTAGCCATACAACTTGGCACTGGAAAGCGCCTAATCTTCCAAGGACAGCTACATGAATAAAATTTAACAAAAAGTGGTCTATGGTCACGCTCCAATTTGCTTCTATGTTTGGTTTGATGGAGGGGAGGGTTGATATAAAGGGAGTGGGGGGAAGGGAAGGGAAAGAACGAGGTTTTAATGACCCCTCGTTTGGATTGATTGGAGGAAGACGTGGGGAGGAATTTTGATGGCACTTTGTCTAGATTTTTTTGGGGGGGGGGGGGGGGGGAGCTAATAATAAATTGACTATTTTAATCTTATAATATTAATTGAATTTTTATCACTATTTTTTAAAAACAAAGAGTGAGGCAGAAGGCAAAAAGGGATGTTTTGTTCAGAGTCTTAAATGAGTCTTTTAAAAGGACAAACCAAAATATAGTAAAGATTAAAAATCTGAAAACTTTTTAGGGAAAAAGAAGTTAAGGACATAAACAAGTGCTCTCACAATGGTCAATGCTCACAACGGTCATTAATATCAATTACCTAAAAATAATGAAACATTCAAGTTAGAAAATGTGACGAAGAGACAAGAGCTTTTACCTTCACTGTCAAAATGCCAACACTTTTACGTTTATCTCATTTGCTCTCTGTTTTCTCAGCGATCATACAATTTATTATAGAGATTTGTAATGTACTTCATTGTTTATCTTATTCACTTATAAGAGAGGATAGGGGAGTATCTCACTAAGAGATTTGTAAACGACTTAAAAAGTGTTCGACTAAATTTGTGAGATTGTAGAGGCTTCTCTTGTGTTCAGATTAAACAAGAAGATAGTAGTTTAAAAATCTCAAGTGGAGCTTGGGGACTGGATTGGGTCATCAAGGCTTCTCTTATGTTTCCCACACATACATTTTAAATAACTGACTATGACTTTATAATTCATTTCTTTCATACGTATTGCTTTTACAAAGATGCAAACATATTTTAAAAGTTCCTAAGTTTTATCATACACCCAATCCACCTCCTCTTGGGTGTCAACCTGTTGTAACAACAATGACGTAGTTTGCGAGATATGCACTCATATAGCTTTGAAACACAAGTCTATATTTGTATGCATCCTCATTAAATATCCATACATTATCTTCAATACAAATGAATCATGTCGTGATAAAATTAGAGACCAACTTGTTAGACATAGAGACTCAATTAGCAATGTACTACTATTTAGTATCAACCAATAAAAGAACATTTGTATGCATTCTAATTTATTTACACTTTTATCCATTAAATATATTTAATTAAGGACTTTATTGTTTATTAATTTTTTAACTTTTTTTTTCAAATTTAAATTTAAATTTTTATCTTCAATTATCACAATATATACAACTAATATGTATATGTAATATTTAATAAGTTTCATGCTTTTTTTTGGTCATTTTTCATTTCAACTGACATTTTAAATAATAATCCAAACACGTTTCAATTTGGGAAAAAAAAAAAAAAACAGTTCTATCACTATTAATCTAAACACAAATCATATTTATAATATGACTTTTATCCTATTTTACTTCTGCAAAATTCAAATTAAAAATAAGTCACTTCTCCCACTACCAGAGCTTCATTGACCAGTCGGTGAGCCTCAATTTCTTCTTGGCCAAACAACTGTCTGTTCCGTCCAGTCTATTGTAGTAATAGTAATAATAATAAAAGAAACCATGGGATTAAAAAAACGAAGTAACATAAAAACGTGATGATAGGTGGGTTTTTAACTTTCAATAGTTAAAACTGGTTCAAAACGGAAATATTCAACTTATATAAAGCGATTGGGGGAAAAGAACATATATAAAGGGATTAAATATGTTGCAACTATTAATTAAACTATAATATAGAGATCATGCACAAGATTTCACCCATTCAAACGATAACTTCTTCCCCGGAAAGCAACTCCATCGCCTTGATTCCGCTGTTGTGGAGAAGCATTACTGCTTTCAGTTTGCTGTGCCTGCGAATCACCGGCCCTGCTTGTTTGGCTCCCTCCCAAACGGTGACCTCTTCCACGGAAAACAATTCCATCTGTTGTTGGATTTGACCGCACAGGTGAATTTATTTGAGTGCCCTCTCCCCAGTATGCCACTATTTTATGACTATTTACACGTAGTTAAGGATGAAACAAGGCTGTTTAAGGAGACATGGCCCCCACTGGCCCATCCCGATCCAAGTAATACTAGGAAGTACATACTCCATTTTTTTTTTCCAGAATCTTATCTCCATCATTAAATAAATGATTCACATTTAACATTGTATAAAATTATTATAATACTTGATAAATTATTTTTTCCTATTTTTCTATAATGCAATTATGAATAGAACAATTCAAATTTTATTAGTTTAAATTTATTAATATATTAAATCTGAACTATTCATTTTTTAAGGTAAGAGTAGTGTGATATCCAGGGAAGAAAATGAGAAGGAGGAAAAATAAAAGGATATGGATTTGGTTATATTGAGATTAGGGGCGGAATTAAGGGGGTTAGGGATGGCCCCCGCCCTCTAAAATGACAGAAGTTCACCCAAAAGTATAGGAAATTATGATTTAGCCTCATAAAATTTTTAATATTTTCAATTTAGTCTCTATTAAAAAGTCTTATAGAGGGCTAAACTGAAAATATTGAAATATTTATGGGGCTGAAGCATAATTTTTTAAAATTTTGGGTCAAATGCTGTAATTTTTGCCCCCAAATTTCAAATACTAACTCCTTTAGATTCTATTCTGTAATTTTCGCCCCATATTTTCAAATCCTGACTCCGCCCCTGATTGAGATGGGACGAAGCTGACTCAAAAAATTGTAGGACACGAAAAAAAGAAGTTAAAGACAAGATGAAACAGTGTTCTCGTATCGTTTAGCTGGATTGGACATGGGATGGGGTTGCCTCAGGCCCGTCCTGTCTCGTGAACACCTCAGATGAAACTTTGAAACTGAAGTTGGTATGAGAAGAATTGTTATGAGCATAAAGATGTATATAAAGCAAAAAGGATACACCCAGAGAGGAGTCTTGAAGATGTACTTGCCACCAGAGAGAGGATAAAGAACTGTTAAGAAGTAATATAAATGTCCTGCAACCATCCCTGTAATTCCTGGCTTTAATGAACTCCCAAAAATTAAATCCAGAGCCAGCACTGCCCAGGGAAGATAAAAACCCTGTTGCCACAAAATTTAGTTACAATTTGGTTCTTTAAAATGCATGTGATATGCATTATATAATTTCAAAATATAAGGCATAAATAAATAGATGAACAGAACTTTATCATCCAGAATAATATAATGTCACATGTATGATTATTTAAATTTGCTATGAGAACATAAATTCATAACGTATTTTGTTTTACCTAGGCCAATATTATGAATGGGGTGGAGAATGGTAGGACTTGTTTGATTGTGTTTTTAAAAACATTTTTTTTTTTTTTTTTTTTTTTTAAAACAAAAACTTATTTGGAAAACTGTTTCAATACGTTATTTCAAAAAATAAATAAATAAACACAGTTTTTGGTTATAGTCTTTTTTTTTTTTTTTTTTTTTTTTTTTTTTGAAACCGCCACTTATTTACTATTGACACCACATTACCAGTGACAACCACCACTATATCATGACTAGCAACGGCTATCACCATGTCACTTCAAAAGCATTTTTTTTTTATTTTCCAAAAATAGTTTTATAAAACCACTTTGAGAACCGAAAAATAGAGAATATAGTCAAACAATGCCATAATAAGGCAAAGATAACAAAATAGAGAAATTTGACTCTGTTCTATCTCATGTCATCAATGAATACAGTGGTAATAAGAAAACCTACATTCCTTTTTGTTACAAACTCATGAGGCCCATCCAAGGTGTGATCCAACAAGGTGTAATTAATAACACAGACATGACAGCACAACGTTTGGGCTTGGAGACACAAGAGGCCTACAAGTTCAAACCCTAACCCTAAGATACACTTTTTAAATAGATGGTAAACTCTAAGGTACACACCACTCTCTCTCATTTTACAATACTACCGTCATTCTGCACACACCCCACCCGCTTTGGCTAACACTTAGTTGTGTACAATGATCCGCTATTCTCAAAGGTATCTAACCCATAGATATCTAGGAGAGAATCCTCAGATCCTATATCAATACACTAGTCCTATAAAGTTAGACATCTATGTTCTCATATAGAACATTGGCACCGTTCATGGGGAATCGGTAAATTTCGATTCCTGCGACCAAAGATGGTTAATACTATAAGCAGCAATCAGATGCCGTTGCACGGGAAGTTCTTGAAAATCCACCGTAGCAAAATCAAGAACCGTAGCAGCCTGTGAAGGGATTCAGAGACACAGATGTTGTTTGAGCAACGACTTTGGTTTTAAGCTGCTTCACATGGGTCTTCTTTTAATTCTTCGTGTATCCACATGATGAGAAGATAGTGGGAAGGATTGTTATCCTCTCTCCTTAGGAACCCATGATCGTCATCCTCTCTCCTTGGGAACCCAGAGGGTGTGTATCAAGAAGCACATATATCATAAGCTTTGTCCTTAAACGAGTACATTTTTCAACTCTGGCATAAATTTAGATGCCCTATCTGGATTATAAGAAACCACAACATCCGAATTCTCCATGTCATTTAGTTCAAAGGAGGTTATTTTCACGACTCGATGATGCAGGGAGGTCAACAATAGAATCACACTGCTTTGTGGTTGTCTTTGCTATATCATTCACATTAGAAAGGAGTTATAGCAATAGGGTCTGATCTCATTGAACTATTATTTGGTCCATCAACATTGTTTTGAGGTAGGGCAAACGAGCTAATGGAGAAAAGGTGGAACCCAGTTAAACTATACTGCAGTTAAAATCCGAGTTGCGTGTTGAGCCTCGCAGGAAAGGCGAAAATGAGGAATCCAACCTCAAAAAGAAAAAGAAGGCGGACCCTAGTTAAATTGTACTGCAGTTAAGATTCGAGCTCTGTGTAAAGGTTTGTAGGAAACGAAGGCGGAACCCATTTAAACTAAATACAGTTAAAATCCGGGCTCTGTGTAAACTTTTAAACCTGAGGAGCAAAGGAATCCAGGGTATTAAACCCGGTTTCAAGTAAAGCCTGGAGTAAGGATCAAATGAATCCAGGGTAATTAAACCCGGTTTCAGCTCAATGCGAGAAGAAAACTGAAGAACAGTTAAATCCGGGTGGATCCATATTCTATTTGGGACCTGGATAAACAGAAAGTGAAGACCAGTTAAATCCGGGTGGATCCATGTTATGTTTGGGACCTAGATAAAACTGAAGAACAGTTAAATCCGGGTGGATCCATGTTATGTTTGGGACTCGGATAAACTGAAATTGAAGAACAATTAAATTTGGGTGGATCCATGTTACATTTGGGACTCGGATAAAATTGAAAATTGAAGAATAGTTAAATCCGGGTGGATCCATGTTCTGTTTGGGATTCGGATAAACTGAAAAGGAAGAACAATTAAATCCGCTCTCCTTAATTGGACCCTGGATAAACTGAACATTAAATAGTTAAAACGTGTTTCCATTGGAACCCGGTAAAGCTGGAAGAACAGTTAAAACGTGTATCCATTGGAACCCGGTAAAACTGCAAGATCAGTTAAAACGTGTATCCATTGGAACCGCTAAAAATGCAAAAACAATTAAAACGTGTTTCTATTAGAACCCGGTAAAATTGGAAGGCCCACGTGGCCATGTTGCATCAAAATCATTGTCTGGGGTACGAAGACGAATTGTCATGGTGACCCTAATCATGTCGAAATGTTTAGAGTTTGGTTACGATACTGAATCTGAACATGTGACAGATTGCTCTTACTCTGGATTAAGTTCTGGTCGAATGTGCCGGAATGTTATGTGATGGATTAACAAAAATCCTCACTAAATATAATTCCCAAGTAATACCGGATGAATATTCTGTGCAATATATTTTTGACTCTGGTCCAGTCATTGAATAGAACTCTGAAAATAAATTCGAGTTCATAAAGTGTAACGAATGCAAGGGGAAATAAAGCTTGAAGAAGCAGCCGGGATAATCAAGAAATGAATAAATCTTCATTAACGATTAAATCGTTGAAGTACGAAAGCAAAATGCAACAAATGCAAGGAAAGTAAGCCAGGTTATTAGCTCGAGAAAAATTGTTACAAAAGCAAATAAGGGGCTTCAAGACCCTGGCCAAAAATACAAGCAAAACTGGAATCCCGGCCCTTCAACAAGATAGAGCCCCAGACGACTCGGACATATGATCCGGTTAAACCATAAATGCATCCCGGCAGTCCAGAGACTTGAACTACCGGGTTGGAGGCAACAAAGTGGACAGCGAGTTGTTAGTGGAAAAGCATGTTATCAATAACAGAGATTAAGGCAAACCGAACAGGAAATCAAGAAATCAAGCTCAGACAAGCATTTGGGTTCGACAAGAAATGAGCAAGCTGAACGATTTCCATAAGCGGTAAGTATTTTCCATTGATTTTGATTTGCTTACATATTATAAGTGCAGGAATAAAAACCGAGTAATTCTCTTGGGAAAAATTGCTACGAAAGCAAGCAAGGGACTCTATTTCTTCTCAAACAACCTGGACACAACTTCAACACAAACGAATCTGAATTTCATCAAAGCTCGGACGAAAGTACAACAACAAGGGAATGAAACCCGTCTCAAGTTTGGAACCCGGAGAAACTGAAAGCACACTTAAATCCGCGTTCCACGTTGATGTTTGGAACCCGGATAAACTTTGTAAGTAAGGTTAAATCAATGCACCCCGGCAGCTCAGACATCTGAACTACCGGGCTGGGAGGCAACTATTACGAACTCAAATATGAGGCCCATCCAAGGTGTGGCCCAACAAGGTGTAATTAACACGAAAACAGACATGGCGACACAATGTTTGGGCTTGGAGGCACAAGAGGCCCACAAGTCCAAACTCTAACCCTAAGATACACTCTATAAATAGATGGTAAACCCTAAGGTACACACATTCTATACACTCTTTCTCAATTTACAATATTGTCGTCACTGTGCACACACCCCACCCTCTTTGGACCTAGTTGTGTACAGTGATTTGTTATTCTCAAAGGTAGCTAACCCATAGATATCTAGGAGAGAGTCCTCAAATCATGTATCAATACACTAGTTCTATGAGGCTAGACATCCGTGTTCTCATACAAAACACTTTCCATTAAGGTATTCCAACATAAATTTCATACATAGTGGTAATAAGAGCAAACATTAGGACTTTGGATCATTTCCACACCGTTTCTTTCCCTATCCTTTAATTTCTACTACTACATTATGTTGGGGGTTCATTTACACACCAGAACATGAGCACATTTAAGGGTATGTTTCGTATGCAAGAAATAGAGGGAAAGGGAGAAAATTTTAATAAGTTCAATATTAAAAAATTGAAGAAGATTTAAAAGATTTTAGTTAATTTTTGTCACTATGTTATCTGACATATTTTCTTTATTGAAAAATTTTAACCCCACTTATTCATTTCTTTTAAATTGAACTAATCAAAATTTTTTCCCCTCTGCTGCTACCCTGCGCCAATAAGCACTAAAGGTAAACATTAAGTTATTAACTTCTTTAAGGTTGTTTTTTTATTATTATCAAACTTCTTTAAGGTTGTTCAGTGAGACAGAAATTCAGATAATCTAACGACTTATCATAACATAAATAGCAGTTGCAATCTAGTGGCGTGAAATATCCCTTATAAGTCATCGGTTTAATCTTACTTATAAATTATAATCGTTACATGTCCCTTTAAATTCAAGCGCTAAACACTAATTTTATCATGGAAGTTTTGGTTTTGGAGCATTAAATTACTTAAAATTTTTTTTTTATTTTTTTCTTCAAAGGTTTCAATTAATTTGATTAATCAATCTTATATAATTTAAGATCTTACACAACATATAAAAGATTGATCATTTTTTATATTATTTTTGCCCCAAAAATTTATAAAAATTTGCTCCTAAAAAAAAAACTTTTTTGGGGGGGAGATTAAGGAAGCAAATTTGCTCATATAAAAAAAAGTTTACCGGGTCAAAAAATGAAAAAAAAAAAAAAATATTCGGGTGTTAATACTTAATCTCTAAAAAAGTTAACCAATATCTTATAATTAAGCAAAAATGATATTTAACCTTAAATTCAAAAGGAAGAAAAAAGAAACAAGAAAAAGAATGGGAAAAAAAAAAGGCATACCTTCAAAGAAACGAGGCCATAAATATTGATTCGGGCATCAGGGAATTCACGGCTCCAAACATAGACGATCATGTAAACTAATGGAACTCCCATGAATGGTGTCCAACCAAATGGCACCACAGCTATCACCTATTTAATTAATTAACAATGATCATGCACCTAATTAAAAAAAATGTTTATATATAAAAAGATAAATAATAAATTAAAGAGTTGTATGTATATATATGTGTCTAACCAGAAGTGAGAGGGCACCAAAGATCAACATCCATAAGTAATCAGCTGTTCTTTTGTCAAATGGCCCTCTTTCCAATGAAACTCCATATCTGGCTCTGCAATAATCCAGTTTAACACAAAATTCTCCATCTTTTAATTTATCAATTTCACACAAATGGAGTACAAACATCTGAATTTAATAAAGTTCATGTATTCATTGAAATCAAAACTACATAATTTTTGTATTTGAAAAAAAATTATTCATTTAGTCCTTTAATTTTAGACAATATTTTTATTTGATCCCTTATCTTTAAAAATTATCTTTTTACTTCTTTAACACAAACACCGTTGGTCTCAAAGATGAATTTTTTGTTACATTTATTATGATTTTAAAAATTAAAATTTATATGTTATCATCTATAAATATTTTGTCAACCTTAAAATTTCAATATCAGTATTTTTTTCATAACGACCATCAAGGTTAAAAGACTAAAAAAGATACTTTTTATTTAATTTTTTAAAATCAAAAGGATCATACTGAAACCTTATATAAAGTTAATTTATATATATATATATTTGCATTTTTTTATTTTTTTCCAAACGGGCTTATAAGAGGTGAATGGGTTGTTTTCATCTTTTTACAACTTATTTATTCTTTCCTCTGTTTTACTACAGAGGAAGGGTTAAATAACAGTAAGAATTTTGAAATCTGATCTGGGAAACAAGCAACTTTTATTATTATTTTTTTCAAGAAATTAAAAAAGAAGAATAAAATTATTGTGGAATAAAGATTACTTACATTATTATAAGACGAAAAGCGAAAGGAAATGAAAATGGTCCAAGAAAAAAGAAATTGGTGACAAGTCTCCAAACCTGAATTAAAAATTCAAGAGTAAATTACAATAATAATATTTTTTTAAAAAAAAATTAATTACCAAATTATATATAATAACTAATGCTCAGTGACATATATACCTGAAGATGTTTAAACACAAGAGCGTAGTCAAGAGAAATGTTCCAAGGATCATAAAGTTGAAGGTTAAATGCAGAAGTAGTCATTAAACATGCCACTCCATAGGCCTTGCTCACTGGTGGCAGTGACCTGTAATATCTGCAAGAATAATGTTGGAAAAAAAATAATTAATTTTCTGATATATATATCCAGAGAATATTTTACTAAATATTATATTCTTAAAAAAATTAAACAGTACCATTTTATTGTATTTTTAAATTAACTTTCAATATATAACTTAATCATAACCAGGGGGAGTTGACAGGAAAAAAGAGAGAGTAAAAACCATTAATCATAACTGGGTTATATTGTTGGACTGGAAATTAATATATTATAAAAAATACATAAATTTCTTATGATGTTTGTCAAAGTTAATTATGTGCTTATGTTAACCTAGCTTCATAAATTTCAAAACTATATAAAATCTTGGGTTAAGGTCTAATTTTGCCTTAAAGTATCTTGTTAGGAGCAATTTTGCCCCTGAAGTTTTCGACGTAGCCATGTTACCCCTGAAGTTTAAAAACGTATCAATGTTGCCCCTTCGTTAACTGCCCTAACGGTCAATTAATGGTCAACGTTAGGGTTTTTAACGGAGGGACAACATTACTACGTTTTTAAATTTCAGGGGCAACATTGCTCCCAAAAAAGTAGCAATTTTGCCCCTGAAGTTTAAAAATGTAGCAATGTTGCCCCTTCATTAAAAACCCTAACGGTCTAACGCATACAGTTAGTTGATCGTTAGGATTTTTAACGGAGGGGCAACATTGCTACATTTTTAAACTTCAAGGACAACATTACTACGCGAAAACTTCGGGGGCAAAATTGCTTTCTTGGGCACATACTTTAAGAGCGACCTTAGCCCTAAAATCTTTTAGTTGACTGTTAGGTTTTTAACTGAGGGACAACATTGCTACATTTTTAAACTTCGGGGCAACATTACTACTAGAAAACTTCAGGGCAAAAATTACTCTTAGCATACTTTAAAAGCGACCTTAGCCCTAAAATCTTTCAAGAAAGAAAAAGTTACTCTACCCATCGAATAATTTTTTTTTTTATTTTAATAAAATGTCGTGTACAGTATTGGGGTTAACGAGGGCAACTTTGTTTGGGAAAAGTTAAACAAAATTATATGTAAAACTTGATTTAAGAGAACTTTAAAAGAGTTTTAAAAAATAACAGATGGTATAATTTAATAAAAATAAGGATAAAGCTACATAATTTACTAAAAAAAACTTATAACCTAAAATAAATAAATAAATAAAAAATTCCAAGAACACTTAGTTTTCTCCGAACCAACACATGCAAAAATTCGTTTAACTAGAAATCATAATTTACCTTTATCCGCCCATGAAAAGATAAAAACTGAATTACAAAACCAGCAGAATCAGAACTATAAAGACATTGGGGGGGGAAAAAAAAACCCAAAGAATTTGCTCGATCTCAAATGAGTTCTGCGACTGTACATCGCAAATTCATATAAAAATTTGACAAATTATTCAGAATTAGTGTCATAGTTCAACATATATATATATAAATATATATTCAAAAAAAGACAGGAAATTAAACTAAACGAATTCTAATATTTTCTGAGAAAACTTAAGAACAAAAACTCTCGGTAATGTACATACACAAAACACTTGAGCATATATGTATAAACCATTCAAGAACTACAAATCTAAACGAAAAGTTCATACAAAAAATGATCAATTGAGAGAGAGAGAGAGAGAGTACTCTGCGGGTGAAGACATGTTGCAAGAAATGGCGATTTGAGAAGAAGACTGAAGCTTGGTGGAAGCTATAATGAAGTGAACGGATTTCATTCTATATATTAGTAAATAGTAATAATAATAAAATTGATTGGAGATTCCAACGCGTAGACTTGTTGGATTCTTGCGGAAGAAATACACGGCTTTAATTTTTTTTGACAGCACTCATAGTTTTTACTTTTACATACTATATTTAGAATTTTTTTAGCATTAAGAATATCAGTACTAAGAAAATTAAAAATATGAGTAATTAAAAATTGAAACTAAATACTGAAAAAATAACTTTTTAAAAAAAAAAAAAAAAAAGAGAAAAATTTGGGAATAAATCCCCCGTTAAATTTTTTTAGAAGAACTTGATAAATTTTTATATATAAAAAGCATCAATAGTTTACAAATTTTGTATATACAACGTACATATTTATACTTTGTTCTTCTCATTAATAAAAATTTTTAATAGGGGATATTTTTCTGGTTATTTGATATACAAAAAAATCATTCCAATATAAGAGCTTGGTTCTTTTTTAAAATTTCTAAAATTTATAGTGTTTTATTATAAAATTAATAAAGATTCTTAATTAATTAGTTTTTAAATGCCATCTCCCAAAAGAGATTATTCCCACACCTCATAAATGTCGAACCAAAAAGTCAAAGAACTTTTTTTAAAATTAACTTGACTTTCATTATTGCTCATACCATTATTTTAAAATTTCTAAATTTTATGGTGCTTTATTATAAAATTAATAAAGATTCTTAATTAATAAGTTTTTAAATGCCATCTCCCAAAAGAGATTATTCCCACACCTCATAAATGTCGAACCAAAAAGTCAAAGAACTTTTTTAAAATTAACTTGACTTTCATTATTGCTCATACCATTATTTTAAAATTTCTAAATTTTATGGTGCTTTATTATAAAATTAATAAAGATTCTTAATTAATAAGTTTTTAAATGCCATCTCCCAAGAGATTATTCCGACACTCACAATTGTCGAACCAAAAAGTAAACGAACTTTTCTCAAATTAACTTGACTTTCTTTATTGCTCATACCATTATTTTAAAATTTCTAAATTTTATGGTGCTTTATTATAAAATTAATAAAGATTCTTAATTAATAAGTTTTTAAATGCCATCTCCCAAGAGATTATTCCTACACCTCATAAATGTCGAACCAAAAAGTCAAAGAACTTTTTTAAAATTAACTTGACTTTCATTATTGCTCATACCATTATTTTAAAATTTCTAAATTTTATGTTGCTTTATTATAAAATTAATAAAGATTCTTAATTAATAAGTTTTTAAATGCCATCTCCCAAGAGATTATTCCGACACCTCACAATTGTCGAACCAAAAAGTAAACGAACTTTTCTCAAATTAACTTGACTTTCTTTATTGCTCATACCATTATTTTAAAATTTCTAAATTTTATGGTGCTTTATTATAAAATTAATAAAGATTCTTAATTAATAAGTTTTTAAATGCCATCTCCCAAGAGATTATTCCTACACCTCATAATTGTCGAACCAAAAAGTCAAAGAACTTTTTTAAAATTAGCTTGACTTTCCTTGTTGCTCATACCATTATGTTACATGACAAATTCTCATATTATAGCAACAACAAAAATTCCAGAGAAATTGGTATTTATTGTCCCAAATGGAGGGACTCATTGGAGAAATTTCGGATTTTTTAAAACTATGTTCATTGATTTATTTTGTTGATATATTTACGGGTTAAAATTATTATGCCTGCCACTTGTGTTTTTTTTTTTTTTTTTTTTAAATGTGAGTGTTGGAAATGAAAATAAAATTATTTATTTTGTTAATATATTTACGGGGTTAAAATTATTTTGCCTGCCACTTTCGTTGCTTCTTGTTTGGTCTGTGTGAGACTACAGCAAGTCAAGGTCGCAGAGTTTACCAGGTCTTTAAACCAAAAAAGAAAAAAAAAAAAAAAAAAAAAAAAAAAAACTTGTGGACTTTCTCTTTGCTCTGTGATCGCCGTCCTCGTTTGGTTTTATTGACTTTATAACTTGGTGCCATTTGGCACGATGGGTTTGGACGGGTAGGAAGGGGAGGGATGGAAATTTTTTTTTTTATAAGTCGAATGTAAAAAATAAAAAAAATGTGTAACAAAATTTTAATAAAAACAATATATAAGATAAAAAAATTAGAAAAATTAATTAAAAGCCACACTTCTCTCATTATAAAAATTTTAAATATTTTTTTACATTAACATTCAGTATGTTAAACTAGTTTTTTTGGGTAATCAGCATCCTAAAGATTTTTTTTTTTTCTTTTTTTTTTTTTTCAAATCCTTAATTAATTTTTGATACATTTAGCACCTTCAAGTTTTTTTTTCCAATGAAGCTCAATACCTTATGTTTAGGGTACTTATTACTAATCTTGAAAAAAAAAAATTAGGCAAAATTACACCAAAAACTATTTTCTAATATTGGGTGGTGCTAAATGTACAAATAAATTACTACATCTAATCATTAATATAAAATCTCATCTATAGTGTAAATTACACAACAGACGAGATTTTATATTAATGATCTAAGGTAGTGATTGATTATTGGGAATATACCTCGTATATGATGCAACTTAATCCCTTTTTACAAACTCGTATAATCATTTTAAAGAACACATCTCTTACAAACATGTAAACTCAGGTTCAAGTTTGGGATCTTCTCCGGTCATGGCAATTGAGAAGCTAGCCATCATAGCCATAAAACACAACATGCTGATTGCAATAAATAAATTTTGATGGTTCAAGATTGAAGTATTTAAAATGTAATTTGTTTAATTTTTTTAAAAAATTACATATCCCATGATGATTGTTTGAGGAAGGTTATCTTTGGTCATTATTTGATAGTGACAACCATGTGTTTAACTGTCACCCAAAAAAAAAAAAAAAAAAAAAAAAAAAAAAAAGAAAAAAGAGAGACAGAAAAAAGAGACCATGCGTTTAACCACATCCTTTGATCTTAGAAGTCAGAACTGAACAGATCTCCAAAACTGGTTCGGATTAAACTTGCAGGAAGGTTAATTTCAGGTCAGGTCATGAGGGTACGCAATCAAATGCGGAAGAGGGAGAGACCTACCAAAATGCTGATTGTGGTTTCTCTGCAAAACCTCTCTTTTCACACATAAAAAATTAATGATCATATTATAATGTGAATTCAATTAAGAAGTTGTAAGTGTTAAGTTTCCAAATATTTATACCTGTATGGTCTAATCTGACTTGATATTTTCTAATAGGCGAAACTTTTGACTCTTGGAACCAAATATTTCTACTCACATCATACAGTTTTAAACTGTGGTGAAGTTATAACATGCCAACAAAATTTCCAGAACACAAATAAGATGCTGAGCATAATTCAATTGCTGGAAGAACCAGCTTCTCAAAAGAGTCAGTTTCAGGGCAACACAGTAAAGACTTCGACATCTTTCACTGCCGAGCTTCTTACTGTGTACCTAAATGTCCATCCATGCATGCACCGGCATGCTCCCCCTTCTTATTTATGGCAACAACCAGCTTCTCAAGAGTCAGTTTCAGGGCAACACAGTAAAGACTTCAACATCTTTCATTGCCGAGTTTCTTACCGAGTACCTAAATGTCCATCCATGGCATGCACCGGCATGCTCCCCGTTCTTATTTATGGCAACAACGGCTCCCACAAAGTCTGGGAATCTTCTTGCTATCCGTGCTATGGCATCCTGAGCCGCATGTTTAGGCTCCATTCCCAGCCTCATACTTTCCACAACTTGATAACTGAAGTTAATTACAAGAAAATATCAAGATATGGATAAAGTAAATCTAATACTAATACCCCCTCAGGTCCTTAGTATAAGATTAACTTTAATGACGAAATTGAACTACAAACTAGATTTTATATCAAAGGCTAGAGGAAGTATGTAATAGTATGGTTAAAACCTAAGAAATCTCAACACCCACCCACACTATTCAATACTACTTGACATCCAAAGTTTGAAATTACAACCTTAGTAGGATTAAAAAGTATCCACATGGCACACGGAATTTGACCAACAAAAGGGGTGAAAGATAAAAGCTCCAACATTCCCAAACAAGGCATTAATCATCAGGTACATAATATATTTGCATACATTTTAACTGCTGCAAACTTTGGTGTCAACCAATTTGAATAATCGACACATTAATATCTTCAAATACCTATTTTTAAATTTTCAGTGAGCTCAGCATATTCTCTTCATATAATCCAACCTTCAAAATTTTGGAAACAAAGTGTTTGTGTCTTCTTACAGTTGTTGGCCTTGGCCACATCAAGTCAGAAAGTTCAACCAATCAAGATTCAAAGCATCCCTTAAACATAAGAAACTATAAATTTTCATGTTACCATGGAAGGAAGCGCATCATGATATCACCATCCCCAGTTGCACAACATGCACCAACTTCATTGTCAGCATAAGCTGAGGATCCAACAATGGGACCATCCCCTACCCTGTCGAAGAGAATTTTCAAAATACTATATTGGAAGCTTCTGTAGCAATATTTTGACTAATTGACAGTTTTTGCATTGACACACATGGTAAGATATCACTCTGCATGAGTATTTGAGCATTTAAGACATTGATATCCTAAGGCCCAAATGAAATGCCTTCTGTAAATATATGTTTCTAAATCATTAAGCCATTCAACACAAAGGAAAATGGAGGATAAAAGAAGAAAAGAGTTAATATTAAAAATTTGGAAAATTCTTTTGGAGGTCCTTAAAGTTTCACCTAGTTCTGAATCAAGTCCCTAAGCTTTTCTCCCCCTCTCTTTTTAATTGGTCCTTTTAGTTTCTGCTGTCAAATCTGTTAGTCCTTCATCTTTGAAATTGTTAAATAAGGACCAACGATGTTAAGAATTCCATTAAAAGCATTGATGCGGCAAACAGATGAATTATTTTGACAATTTGGGCTCCGACTAGGCATCTATGTGAATTTTTTTTTTTTTTGCCAATTTGTATTCAAGAAAGACATTGGCTGAGTCCCCACCTTGCTTCGTCCAGTTACACATATCACACAAAAAAGGGATCTTCTATGAATTATTCTCCCATCTCCCTTTGCCAACGCCAACAGCATCATCAGCACCTTCAATGCTTCATGACCAACATGGTCGCCCTCCCCAGCGTTCACCACACTTTTGGCCAAGCCCACTACAGCTCCTTCTCCAACAACTTATTTGGCACAAGCCTAGCTCCCATCAACCAAGCCCTTTATAAAAACCTACATACCACTTGTCCCAGCACAACCTCACCCAACACAGCAAACCTCAACATCTGAACTCTGAACAAGTTTGACATGAAGTACTACATCGACCTGATGAACTGAAAAGGACTGTTCTCTTCAGATCAGGATCTGTTTTCTGATGCTCAAACCAAGAAGTTGATGCAGAGTTTTGCATTGGACCAGTGACTTGTTCTTCGAGACATTCAGTAATGCTATGACCAATTCCACTTGAAGGGAGGTCATAAATTTGTTTTAAGATAAATTTTCTCGCATAGATGCTTAGTCAGAATCAGAGTTGTCAAAATAATCTCTATTTTGGAATTCTTAACATCATTGGTCCATATTTAATGGTTTTAAAGATGAGAGACTAACAGATTTGACAGTAGAAACTAAAAGGACACAGGAAAAAAAAAAAAAAAAAAAAAAAAAAAAGCAGAGAGAAAATCAACAAGAAAAAATCGGCAAGAAGCCTTTGTTTAAAAATTTTATGGTCTAGAAGAACCTGAATTTGAGTATCGCTACTATTTGTATATAAACTATTTCAGAGCACCAGTACTTTCTGTGTATAAATATATAATAGGTTCTTCAGGCCAATAAAATTTCCAAACAGGGACTTCTTACCAACTTTCCCAAAACAGAAAATTAGGGACCTGATTAAAAGCTAGGTAAAATTATTAGGGCCTCCAAATTAAATTTCCCTACAAGTCAAACAAATTTAAGCAAGCATGTTCTACAGAGTAAACATGGTAATTTAAGGAATGCAGTGATATCACAGCAACTAGTGAGTTCAGCAAGGGAAATGCACGGTGCTTATATATATATGGGTTTATCATTTGTCATATCACTTGACATAAGGATATGTCAGTCACCCCAAAACTACGTCGTTTTGGGAGTTAGGGGAATTAATAAAAGGATGTTTTTGTATTTTTGTTTTTTGTATTTATTATATGAATTTTATCAAAAGATTCTTCATTAATTCCCCTAAACCCAAAACTACATTGTTTTCAGAATTCATTAATTCCTCTAACCCCAAAACGACGTAATTTTTGGGTGACTTGACATAACTTTATATCAAGTAACATGACAAACAATAAACCCTATATATATATAGTAATAGTCTTACATAATGCATCTGCCTCCTGCCATTTCCCTTTATATTTTAAAAAACTCCCCTGCATGTTTTATACCATAGGAAATAATTCTAACATGAGAAAAGCTCTTGAATGCAGGAGTTCAATAAAGAAGCACCAAAAATAAAGTTCAGGACTGGCATCTCAGGCAGGTTTGTTAGTTTAAGGTGAAAGCAATAGTAAGAGGATGTACCTCTTCGAAAAATACATAATTATAGAAATCAAGATATGCATTAATCATTCTGCAATTGTCTACTCTAATGAAGCTAAGTGTGAAAGTTTAAGAGTAACATGTACAGATACAAAGCCAATAATAGCATAAATGATGCCTCCTCTAGTTCTTAATATAAGACATATTTACCTAATTTGAGTAGATTAAGGAACTAGTCAAATTAGTTAATATGTCATGTATTTTCTAAAACACCCTAGTCATCTTCCTTAATTCTCTCATTCCCTCTCCTCCTTGATTATTGTTGAGAGAGTATCACTAAGGGTAAATTAGGAAAAGATTGACAAATATGAAAAATATGTCTTATATTTAAGATTAAGATCAACTCCCCAAATATGTCCTCGAGTAAGGACCGAAAGGAGCATTAATATTGACCTGCTTAAGTGGTACAGAAAGAAATTGCAAGTGGCTTGGAAATAAAAAGAGAAACAAGATAGCCTGAAAGGACTTTGTTTTTTGGTTAAAGAAACGAGGGAGTTCTAAAGGATGAGAAATCCTAAATAAATTCCACCATATGACACTTAAATGGTTTATTGAATTCATTCCAATTGCATATTTATTATGAAAATGGCATCCATATGGCAAACTTACCTTCCAGGAATCTTGAAGGTTGCCCCATTGGTTGATGTGCCAACAGCAACACGCCCCATCTACACCACATATAAGGATGATTTGCATAAGTAATTTTTTTGTAAATAAAAATTAATAAAGGAATGTGATAATCTTACCTTATCAATAACAGCCATTGATATGGTATCATGGCTGTGAAGACCGACATGAGGTAATAAAGAATCAATATCTGGCATATAAGCAGTATTGGAGCACATCTCAGGAAGATCCAAAGATTTTGTAGGATGATATGGACCACAATTATCTATAGGGAGAACGTTTTTCCTAAAATTTGGTTGACATTTATTATCTTTCCATTGGGCCCACTTATTTATAGATTCTGTTGAACTAAGGTTTGTAGGTCCTGAAAGTCCCATAGAAATGGCAAATTCTGAGGCTTTCTCTCCTGCAAGCAAAGTGTGTTTTGTGTGTTTCATCACTAACTTAGCAGCCTTGATTCCGTCCTTGACATATCTCATGGCAGCAACTGCTCCTACTTCCATAGTCAACTATGCATTTCCTTAGCAAAATACAGGACCAAAAAATCATGCCAAACCATACAAAGGAATAATGCATAAATGAAGGGTGCAAGAGCAGATGCAAATGGTAGTTGACAGTTACCCCATCCATGACCATAGCATCAATTGTAGTTTCTCCATTCTCATCTGGACTTCCACCAGGACCCACTGTCCAGAAGGTAGTAACAAATCAAAGCATGCCTTAGTTCACTTGGTGTGACGAAGAAAAATGGACATTAAAATAAGAGATGTAATGTAACAGGGAAGGGGGAAAAAAATAGCACCAAAATTCTGCAAGGGTTCACTTTCTTTTAAGGGTAAAAGTAGAGAAACATATTTAAAGAGTGCATGCCATTTCTCAGTTCTTTTCCTGCCAAGAAAAAGGTTACTACAAATTTCACAATTTAACCACACAGTTATTCAGATTTCAGCTTTATCTCTTCTCATGAATTTTTGCATGCATTTTGACAGAAGTGTCTTAAGGGTGCCTTTGGTCCAAGAAACATTATGTAACTGGAAATACTTGAGAGTTGGTCCCCTAAAAAAAGCTGGTCATATCTGATATTTTACTGTTTAATATCAATATTTCCTTGAAAATTTTCGAAGCAAAAATTTTGATCTGGTATAAAAGCATATCGTTCTTTCCAGCAAATTATTTATTAAGCCATTCAACAAAAAGCACAAATTGGATAAAGAAATTATGAAAAAATTGTTTCTTGATCACTTTGACTACTACTATCCCATTGAAGCACTCAATGAAGTGTGAAATAATTATAAAAATGCTCCAAAAACATAAAAAGGAGAAGGAACTATGCAATTGTTTCAAAATACTTTTAATTGAAAGCAAGAACTAGTATCGTAGTATCAACTCATTTAAATATTTGATTTTCCATAAAAGGTAATCTTAATATCAATGTAACCGACCACACATTCCAAGTCCAAACCTATTAAGAGGAAAAAAAAAAAAAAGTTTCTCTTTAAACAATCATTCCACAATCAAACCCTTTTGAATTTAGATTCTCACACTAGTTTCAAAATAATTAAAGAAATTCACTCACCAGTTCCATCACACCTTAGTTCCTCACAAGCTGAGCAACCATCTACGACAGCATCCACAGCCGAAGACCCACCATCAACCGACCTCCATGCAGCTCTGACCGCCTCAAGGAAGGGCCAGGTGCTCACAACCAGAGGATATTGCCTCCGATTCCAAAATTTGGTGACCCGAAACCTATTGGGAAATAGGCAAAATAAGCTAGGAAACTTGATAAATTCACCAGAGAAATTAAAGAGATCACTACCTGATGAGAAAGACAGATAAATACTACAGCCGGGAAGTTTTGATTTTATTGGATGCCCCCTAAGGGACTTAATTTTCAACTTTTCATCAATGTCGAAAACAAAGCATGTGTTGAGCTACTACCTTGAGTTCCACAAAGTGCAGTAATGCGAGCAGAAAAAGAAACTTCAAGAGTGGACTGCTTCTGGGTTGCTGCATCGGCCTCATGCGGAAGGCCATCACCGGATTGGAGGTCTCAGACTAATCGGATATCTGTGTGCCTGACGCTGAGGGAGAGCTAGAGCCAACAATCCAATTATTTTTATTATTATATAATAAAATACTGTACATTTTATTTTAGAAACACCTCCTACATAATATCTTTTACATATTTTCATATCTTTCATATATCATACTTGATCTATCATTTTAAATCATAAATCTTAATTTTAAATCTTTATTTATTCTTTTAATTAATCAATCAGACCCAATATATATATATATATATATTATTATATGTGTGTGTTTAAGAAAATAACAATTTCAAGTTCAAACAACCAAAAAATCACAAGAAGTTTCAAAAATGGTTTACTTATCTTTCGACTTAAGCTTTCTTGAATTCTTGTCTTTTTTACCATCAAAATCACTCTAGCCTTCACCTCAAATCACTAAAGAAAGATTGTTCTTTAGTGTCTTAGCCACATTAGGAAAGATAGAAGAGAGTAGATTAAAGATCCAAAGACATAGTCTTACCTTAGTCTTGCTCTTGCTCTTCTCTTACTTCCTGTGTTTGAGCTTTTGGTTGCTTTCTTTCTTCCTCTTTTTTTCCAAATTTTCGAATCAGCTGACCCAAGAGGAAAGAAATGGGTTTATAAAATGCTTAACTTCCAAACTTGCCCTTTTAGTTGTGCCTAGCTTGCTCAAGAAGCCAAATTCTATCTTGCTTTCTCCTTAGGCTTCTAGCAGGTTTTGTTTGTTTCATGGATAATAATTGTTTTCTTCTTACCCTCCTTGGTTCGAAAATTATGGCTGATTGAGGGGAAATTATTTTGCTTTTATTTACTTAAATGTTATGCCCAATCCTCCTTTTCTTGCGGTTAAACCCATGTCCTTTTGTTAAACCCATGTCCGTAGTTTTTTTGTAATAATTCATAAAATAAAAGAGTTTTTACCTGCATATGTATATAAGGTGCCTTCATACACACATATCTTGATCAATGCAATATCAATCAAAATGTCTAACATTGTCATTGATCAAACCATATTTTTTATATGATTTTACATAATTAAATTGGGATTTTTAATGCATTTTCTGGGACATTATTGTATAAGTACTAAGTTGAGTTAGGAACATTTGTATTGAATTAAGTGTAATTAGGGGTAAAATGATCTTTATTTATTAATTACAGAAAAGGACCCAGATGTTTTTGAAATTTCAGTTCTGCCCCAAAATAGTTTGAAAATTCTCACTTTAGTTTCCAGAACTTTTAAAAATTTCACTTAAGTCCCCTTCCTTTCTCCTTCAAAAACCGAGTTAGGGGGAGGATTTTGGGAAGATTTTGTGTTTTTTAAGTCTAATCCAATATCTCTTGCATTTCTTGAAGAAAGTCTAATCCAATATCTCTTGCATTTATGTAAGCTAGATGTTGTCACCAAGCTTACATAAGCATGATGTCATTAATTCCAATCTTCAAAATTAGCTTCTAAATGGCTCATTTTTCATGAACACGTTTTTCTTTCCTTCTTCCTCCTCCTTATGCGAATTGGGCCTCTTTCTTGGGCTTCAAGAATTGTCTTTCCTACTTAGCCCAATAGCTTTAAGTTCTTGGCTAATTACATGACATCTTCTTGAGCATTTTTGGAATTTTATTCTCTTTCTCCTATTTCTTCCTTTATGTGAAATATCCAGGGGGTAAAAGGGGAAAATGAAATGTGTTTTGACTTCCATTGTTATCTATTCCTTAAGGTTGTCCCTGACCATATTAATTTAATTACGCATAAACAAACAATTCCTCATCCTTCTCTTACTTTAATTATTTCATGCAAGTAAATGTATATCATTAACAAATGACTTAATGAAAAATTCATATATTCCATTAACTTCACATTAATTCACATGAAAAATGGGGGTATTACATGATTTACTCCCTCCGGTCCTAATTATAAGAATACATTTTGGAGTTGATTTTGGTCCTAATTATAAGAAAAAGTTTTAACTTTTGTCAATTTCTTCATAAAATAACCCTATCAATGCTTCCTCAATCATAAGTAAAGACAATAATAAATTTAATAATAATTAGTCATAAGTACCTGAATAATGTAAGTTATATAATAAATCATAAATGAAAAAGAAATTCATTTGCACTGATTTTATTTGAATAAAATAATAATCCAAGTTTTCCTAAAAGTGTTTCGAAACAAGGTATAACGATTTTTTTCCACAAGAATTTTGCAATAAAAAAAATTTCTTAACCGTATTAAATCATGGTTGCAATAATAAACACAAGCATTAAAGGCGTTACATTCCAACGACAGTTAAGGAAAATGCACATATTCACTTTTTGTAACACGTACTGATCAACTCCTCGACCTAAAAAAAAAAAAAAAAAAAAAAAAAAAAAAAATCTCCCGAACGTAACTTTTTTGGAAAATCTCTCCTTTCATGTCATTCTAAATTTTAAGAAGGGGTATTTTTGGAAAATAATTATAATTAACTAATTTAACTTCTCTCCTTAATCTTTCTAAATTTTGGTAAATAGTTCTTATAATTAGAACTGGAGGGAGTACTATTCTAACCTAAGGCATATTTCTAATAATTTGAAGGTCTAACATCATTGGCAAAGAACTTGTTATTGTACTTGGTCTCTCCTCCCCCAACCAAATTTGGATGCTCCTGCTATCTAATATTATAAGTGTTGGAGAAGGGGTCCTTTTTGTGGTACTGGTTTAGTGGTATATGCTCGTAGAAAGCATTGATTTCGTTTGATCTATTTGGATAGACAGAGAAAATGTGTAAAAGCAGAACTACAATGCTCATAAGAAGGAACTACTAGTTGTTGTTTTATAGCAAGAGGCCTTTGAGCCATGTAGATCACTTGTTGCTACAGCTTTTAATGTTATTCGCAAGCCTGTAAATGGAAGAGTGAGAGTGGGAGGACCCCATGGAAGTCTTTTGTTTTTTGATCCATTTTTAAAGTTTTAAATACATTAAAAAACAAAAAGAATATAAACAAGAAAAAAAATATCAAAAAAATATTTATGAAATCAAGTGAATACAAATGATGTAATAAGAGAGGCAGTTATTTTACAAACTTTTCATTTAGAAATAGCAAGGCTAGATACTCAATAAGTTCAAGTACATATATTTTAATAACAAAAGTATATGACTATAAAAATAATTACAATGTCATCTTTCTAGGCCTTATTTTTTGGAATTCATCATAATTTTCTTATTATCAATGCTATCAAATACATCTTTTTCAATATAAGGCACTAAACAATCATTCAACCATTCATCCCCATCCGATTTGAAGTGCATTCTTGATGTATTTCATAGCTGAAAATACATCAAGAAATAAAAGGCACTAAACAATCATTCAGCTGGTTTTAAGATTTTTTTTAATTTTTAATTTTAAAAACATTTGTTATTTTAAGGGGGGCACTTGCCCCCCAAGTCATATACCTCAATCCGCCATTGCTAGCCAGCTTGTAGAGTAAGGTCAATTACTTTTATTAGCAGCAACATTAGTGGTTGCTTTTGTAGATGGCAATATGCCTTCATAGAAGTATTGAACTCACTATTGTTTTGGAATTAGGTGGTGAGGGCAGTGAGTAAGCATGGTCATTAACCTACTCCAATACTCCTATAATGATTCACCTTGGTCTGTCTAAAGCTATAGATTTACTTCTTCAAAGTTGTAGTCCTTGAAGTAGGAAAGAGCCTTTCTAAAAATAGCTTCTTCAATTCTAGCTAGGTATGGGTAGCATGATATTATAGTAATGTCCTCAACCATTCCTTTGCATCACCCTGCACAGAAAAATGGAAAACTTTTCTAAGTACTTCATCTAAGCCAACATTAGGAAGAGTAAAAGGAGAAATGGTTAAATATAAGTCAAGCAAGTGTTGAGAATCTTCACCATCTTTGCCAAAGAATTTTGGAAGAACATCCAAAATTGGACTCTTATGCTCTTAATGCACATGATTGTTATAAAAGCCAAATGGATCATAGTCAACTGCACAATTATTAAGTTGCCTAATGCTCCTAGTCTGTTCACCATTATTAGCATGATTAAGATTTTCATTTGCAGTATGATTATTATGTCCATTTTCAGCATGGTTTTCTTGATGATGATTAGGACCATCCATGATCAAATTATTATTCGAATAAGTACCAACAAACGAATGAGAATCAGGAATTAATGGCAATTCAGGCAACACTACAAAGGAAGTTCCAAGTAAGTGACCAATCCTTCTATATTCCCTAATAGCCTTACAAAGTTTATGATAATATGGAAGCAAGGGTAGCTTACTGCTTCTGGTCATACAAGTGCAAAATCCTAAGTTGTAGCACACATAACTGAGCCAGGCAGAAACAATTCAGCTGATCACAAGAGCAACAACTAAATGTAGAACTCACAGACCAGATACAAATGCATAGAATAAATATAAGTGTCACAGCAGTTGCAACCAGAGATAGAACAGAACAGGATAGTTTGTAGCAAATGAAGTTCAGCTAGAATGCAACATCGCATAATGAAAGTTGCAGAGAACAAAAAAATCAGAAGTCAAACAGAAAATTCAAGTTAAAATGCACTCAAACAATCATATCATAGCAGGAAACTATTGGCAACGGCACCATTTGATTAATCTTATTTTCTAGCCTACCAAAACTAGCAGATTACTTCTCATATAGATAGTGATGAGAAACCTAGGTTAATTTCTCAATAGCTTCAATGATCCAATTATATTGAGTTTCACAAGTTAAACTATCAACAAGCATGCTGAATTAGTTCCATTATCTACAATCTAAACTAATCAAATTCAAAATTTTAGAAGTTGTTTCCAAATCAAATCACACTTCATCCTAGGAGAAATCAATCTCT
The DNA here is from genome assembly GCA_019022655.1 of Acacia acuminata. Lineage (NCBI taxonomy): Eukaryota > Viridiplantae > Streptophyta > Magnoliopsida > Fabales > Fabaceae > Acacia > Acacia acuminata. Next base: position 1,969,298 of record JAFJYI010000130.1, read on the forward strand.
CATCATTGCTGCATCGAAGATCTAATCATGTTCTATCAAACTTCCGATCAAATTCAGCACTCAAATATGCCAAGAATAAATGAATTCAGTAGAATAATGGCTGAGAACATGCATCCATAATCTGGACATGAAATACTCATTCATGTAAAATAGATCACAAGTATAACAACTCTGATTTAACTAAATCCAAAATTACTACACTGGCTACAATGATTTTGATTACAAACATGATTATGCTTAAGAACATTAAGCTACAAATTTAAACCTGATCCTAGCTAAACTATAGCTAGCCGATCATCACACAACACCTAAAAATGAGATACAAAATTGAAAATAATTGAGAAGAAGATAATAAGCTTCAATGAGACTTCCTAATTAATGCAGCAATCAAACACCAGCAATTTGAAGAGTTTAATCTCAAAAGATGAATAAGAGAATCTGGCCGACAATGGATTCTGGAACTTCAAGCCATGAGAGCTCAATTGAACAATTCTTCATCACATTCTGCTCTCGGCACCTCCTCCCTACAGAATTCTATCTTTTACAACTTTCTAACAACTTCCAGAATGTGAACACACTTCAACAGCTTCCTTCTCTCTACATTTTAAGCTCAGCTAAGTTGGAAATCAATTAGAACTTGATTTTTTCAATTTCTTCAACTCAATTTTAGGTGCATTGGCCACTTTCTTTATTGGTAATCGGTCATAACTACTTCCTTGCTATTTTTGGACAAGTCTAGAGTGGATTTCAGCCTTGTTGCATTAAATTTCATTTGATTTTTAACTTCTAAATTGATGGAATTGTATTTCCATTTCTAATGGAATTGATCTTCTATCGCTGATGGATTCTCGCTTCCAAGGAATCTGTTTCCTTTCCATCGTCCAAAATTCTTTAAATCCAACTTTACTGAATTATGGTCGCACCTGGAAACTTTTCTCTGCTTACAGTTTGGTACTTCCTTCTTTCTATCGCGCCTAACAACCTTTCTAACTTTGCAATCTAGCTCTTATCCTGCATCAAATACAATGACCTACAAAAGCCTTCAAATTCATCAATTAATCATTTTCCACTGAGTCACTGTCAAGTACCTTGTTGGTGCTTGATTTAGAAATAAAGGACATCACTCTAGGGACATATAATCAATTGAGTAATCTTTTCTTTTCCAAAATGGAAATTGTTTAATCATTAGCTAGTACCAGGGTAGTAACATAAAATTTCATACCATTACTCGAGTGACACTTCTAGCCCTTGAGTGCTCTGTCAAATTTTCGTAGAATTATAAACTCTTAGGAAGGTAAATATAAGTACCAAGATTATTTGAGAAAAAGAAGTGAAGAAAGAGATAAAACCAAATTGTTGGAGGGTGATGGATTGTCTACAGATTCAATGTCCGGAGTATGGTTACTGGCCTTTTTGCTTCGTTTGTTTTATAGTCATGTAAATCATGCTCTTTCTATTTATTACAACTATTAATCCACCAAAGCCAGTAAAACCATGGCTGAAACCACTTATAGATATTAATAAACTAGGTGCAATGTACGAAATTTCAAAGGGGTGAGTCAATGACTTTTTGAAAGAGTAGGCAGAATATCTATAAATGCCTTTCTAATTTATGGAAAGTTGTGTTAGATTGTAGAGGTTGGCTTGAAATGATGCTGGACATTTCCTTGAGCAATCATGATCTAATGACAATTTAGTAAAATCACCATTACATATGGTTAAAATATTTAAAAACTGCATTCATTAGATTCATTCTCATTGTTTTTTAAACCATTGTAGAAGTGGCACTAAAAGAGCGCACATAATTTTTTATGATGCTCTTGAATCATTAATTCCATTTAGTCTTGAAATAGTGATAGGTTAGAATGAACATGCCAACACACTTATATTGCTTAGTAAATTATAGCAAACTACTTATTTCATGAGATTTTCTTTCATTAATAACTTCAAAACATGATTCTAGTACTTGAATTCAAAATTCCTAAAACAAGGAATTTGGACATGAATGATAAAATGCAATTTAATGCAAGTGCTAGCCACCTAATATGAAACTCTTGTGATTCATGCAATATTTTTTCACTTTTAAAATGAGATGTTTCAATCTAGAATTGGATCTAATGAAATATTTAAAACATGTATCAAGATTTAAAACGAAAAAATGGAATAAATCCGTTAAGATGTGACAATGCGATGTCTTTCTTGCTATTTTTTCTTTATTTCTAAATTGTAGGAGGGTGACAGATTGTGTTCAGATTGAAGCGGGTATATATTGATGTCCGGAGTATGGTTACGGGCCTGTTTGCTTCCCTTGTTTTATAGTCACGTGAATCATGCTCTTTTATCTATTACAACTATGAATCTACCCCTGCCAGCAAAACCATAGCTGAAACCACTTACATATATCAATAAACTAGGTGCAATGTACAAAATTACAAAACGCTAAGTCAATGGCTCTTTGAAATAGTACACAAAATCTCTATAATGACAATATCGTAAAATCACTTGTAAATATGGTAAAAATATTTAAAAACTGCATTCATTAGATTTACTCCCGCTAAGTTCTTAAACTATTGTAGAAAAGGAACTAATAGAGCGCACCTAAGTTTTTATGATGCTCTTGAATCCTTCAGTCCATTTAGTCTTAAAATAGTGATAAGTTAGAACAAACATGCCAACACACTTATATTCCTTAGTAAATTATAGAAAACTACTTATTTCATGAGATTTTCTCTTCGTGATAACTTCAAAACATGATCCTAGTACTTGAATTCATAATTCCTAAAGAACGAATTTAGATAAAAAGGAAAAAATGAAATGTAATGAAAGTGATAGCCACCTAATAAGATATTTTTTTAATATGTGTACTGTTTTTTATCTTTTAAAATGAGATGTTTCAATCAAGAATTGGATGTTTAAAACTTGTATCGTGATTTTAAATGGAAAATATGGAATAAATTTGTCCCGAAAACACCATGTGATGTCTTTCTTACTATTCGTTACTTCCTTTCAAATGTTTTGGACCAAAAAAAAAAGAACAAACAAAAAAAAAATAAAGTAGCAACATAAACGAATCATAGAAAAGGGAACCCTGACGAAAACTGAAACAAATACTATTTTTTGTGTTTTCCATTATATATGAGACATTTCGAAATGAACAGCATAACTCACCTATTTCAATTCCTTACTTCATACTTGCTAAGCTTTCATTCCCAATTTCATGGAATCCAAAAATAAGTTTCTTGAGCAAGTCGCTTACCTTCATGAAAAACGATATTCTTGGTGGATACAAATGAATTTTAATCAGATGAATGATATACCAAATACCATGAGAAAAATAAATCTTGAATAGTATTTGGTACACCGTTGATTGGCCAAAATTCATCTCCACTATGTTTATGTATTAGGATAAGTCCTTATGTGTATTGTTTTATGGCTAGAGGAGAACTTGGTGAGGAGAGATACTAAGAAGTCTCTTAAATAAGGAATGAATTTGTCCCTAATTTAAGGCAGAAAAAAGTCAAGTGACCAAGCTATGGTGATGACGGAAAACTAGACTTGCTTTAATGGATGGAAGGCCAACAAACTCAACTCTCATTCGCAATAGAATAACAAGATAGAAGACCTATGAAACTAAGGAGAAAACATGCAAACAAAAGTGTGCTAAATCTAAGAAATTTTAAGCTCTTAGGAAGGTGAAAATGAGTACTGAGATTATATAAGAATAAGAAGTCAAGAAAGAGATAGCCAAATGGAACAAAGAGGAGAAACCAAATTGTAGGAGGGTGACAGATTGTCTTCAGATTGAAGCGGGTATATGTCCGGAGTATGGTTACTGGGCTGTTTGCTTCACTTGATTTATAGTCACATGAATCATGCTCTTTCTATTTATTACAGCTATGAGTCCACCATTGCCAGCAAAACCATGGCTGAAACCACTTAGAGATATGAATAAACCGGGTGCAATGTAGGAAATTACAGAGAGCTGAATCAATGGCGTTTTGAAAGATCAGGAAAAATATCTCTAATTTGGTTTGATTTGTGCGTTTATCCTCATTTTATATTATTGAAATAGTAAATCAAATTGTTTCACTCTACTTACAAAAGCATTTATTTCCTTTGCTTGGAGGTAATTGTCATTCCGTTATCTACCTTGGCGTTTATTCTCTTGACATTCATTCCGTATCTAGAGCGTAATATTTGTAGATAAATATAGTCCTTAGAGCGCAATATTTTCGCTTAAAGCATAGCCTGCTAGGATCCTGCGTTTCAGGTGCAAGATTTGTGCTTCAAGCGTAGCTTGCTGGATGCTACCCAAACGCTTAAAATGCAGTGTTCTGGAAATTCATTGTTTATAAAACGCTTCGTACCAAAGCCTTACATTTTTTTTAACAACTTTTGATTGATATATTTTCACAAAAGCGTCCCTCTCCTTCTGATAAATCCTCAACCCTGTCTGCTAATGACAAAGAGGGAGAGAGTTAGTAAAGATGATGTTTTTCAGTTGATAGATTCAGTTATTAGGTGTTGCTTTTGATCTTTGTCAATTGTATGCATTATCTAGTATGTGACTATATGACTATATGTATGACTTTTGATATTGGATATCTCATCTGTTTATGTAATTCAGATAGTTTGTTTTCAAATTTTCTGATATGGAGATTCATACTATCTGTGCATATGTCAAACTGTCATATTTAAAACTGGAGATTTTTTTTTCAAAACTTCAAAACATTATAAGTGTTGTCATTATCAAAAATGGGGAGAATGTTAGTTCTCTATGTTTTTGATGTTTTGATAATAACAAATATAATATAGATAAGTTAATAGATTCAAGGCTAAATCATGTTTTATATAATTAACTTGAATCCATAATGTTCTTGAAAGTTTTGCCTTTGATGCTTCGAGTTAATCTTTGGATGCCTTGAGTCATGTGGTGTTATTATTTAAAAGAAAGATGTTTTGATCTCATAAGTCTCGAGTTAAATGATTAAATTTTTTTTAATAAACATTGTTAACTCGATCAAATGATTTTATGCCTCGAAATTTTCTATTTGATGTCAAGTTTTTGAACCAATTGTTTTTGACTCTTGAGTATCAAGTTAATGCCTCAAGTCAATAACTCAAGGAAATTAACTTGATAACTCAAGTTAAAATATTCAAACTTGCATCTTTCAAAAGCATCGTTTTTGACTTGTGCATATCAAGTTGATGACTCAAGTCATTCACTTATTAACTCAAGTCAAGTCTACATTTGGCCATTTCTTTTGAAAGCATCGGGTTTAACTTTTACATTTCAAGTTAATTACTCAAGTCATTAACTTCCTATATCAAGTTAAGCTTTCAATTCTCTATTTTTTGGAAAGCATCGACTTTGACTCTTGAACATCAAGTTAATGACTCAAGTCATTAACTCAAGGCAAATACTTATTGACCCAAGTTAAGTCTTTCATTGGTCTATTTTTTTAAAGTATCGACTTTGACTCTTGCATATCAAGTTGATGACTTAAGTCATCAACTCAAGGCAATTACTTTTATACCTCAAGAGTCTAACTTGCATCTTTTCAAAGCCATCGACCTTGACTCTTAAATATCAAGTTAATAACTCTAGTCATTAACTCAAGGCATGACTTTTAGACTTCAAGTTAAAATATTAAACTTGTGCATTTTGAAGAAAAAGTCATTGACTCGTGAATGTCTCAAGTCATTGACTCAAGGCAATTAATATTTGGCTTCAAGTTAAAGTTTTCAACTTGTGCATTTCAAAGAGAAAGTCATTGACTCAAGTAAATTATTTTTCAACTCAAGTCATGTTTAAAATCTTTCATCCTAGTAACTTGATTTTTCTAAATGCAATTGCCTCGAGTCAAGCATTTTATTACCTCGAGTCATTACTTCAAGTCATCAACTTCTTATCTGAAAGTTAACACTTTCTGTTTTCAAAATCACCTTCTTCGTAAAATTCAAAATCATTTGGTGTGATTTCATCATCTCATATCTTGACTCATTACTATTCTTAAATGCTTATAATCAGTTTGCTAATGAGTTTCAGATGATTATATCAAAGATTAACAACAAATTGTCATAATGCAAATTGTGTCAGAGAGCATTAAATGCAGTTGCCATATCGAGACACAATCATAGATTCCATTCCTTTGATCATCCGAAAGCCATTCCTGCTATTCATATCTCACAATAAATGCTATTTCATAACGGGCAAAATAGAAGGAATGAAAGAATGTGGTGACGGTACAAATCCACCTGGATTATTAACGGCGAAAGTGACCAACGAAGCTTCATCTGTCTAACGGCTATATTCAAGAGTCACAACAATCAATAATCTTCAAGCGTCTCCAATGGTCGAATGCTCGCAACGATCGAAACACAATAACCTATCAATTGCGAAGTCTTCAAACTGGAAGGAGTGACAATTGATGAATGAATTGATGAAGCCAACGAAATGATTTTACTACTTCACCGTCGATAGTTCATACACTCAGTTTCTCAATGTTTATATAATTTACACTAGAGAGTGAAATGATTTGATTGTACTTCAGTGTTTATTCATCTTCTCTTCTGGGGAGAACATTTCTGATTATTAAATCATTGTAAGAATCTCAAGTCGTGGGACTTGGAGATTGGGTTATCGGTTTCCAACTTGTAAGGGGGAGTGTATAAAGTGTGTAACTAATTGAAAGGTGTATCTTGGTGAGAGATTTGGCTTCACAAGTGCCTGGGTGAACTTGTGCTTTTGTATAGGCTTCTCTTGTGCCTGGTCAAACAAGAGGATAGTGGATTGAAAATCTCAAGTGAAGCTTGGGGACTAAACGTAGGTCAAGGATTGAGTCGAACCAGTATAAATCACGGTTGCATATTCACTTCCTTTATCTCTTATTTTTCAAGTATATGCTTATTCGAATATCTAACTGTTGATTTAAAAGACGTGAAAAGATCTTCAAAGTTTCAAGTTTTTAATCTTCACCCAATTCACCCCCCTCTTGGGTTCAACCGGTTCTTCACTCTTGAACCCTTCATTCCATTTAGTCTTAAAATAGTGATAGGTTAGAACAAACACGACAACACACTTATATTCCTTAGTAAATTATAGAAAACTACTTATTTCATGAGATTTTGCTCTTTGTCATAACTTCAAAACATCACCCTAGTACTTGAATTCATAATTCCTAAGAGAATGAATTTAGATAAAAAGGAAAAAATGAAATGTAATGAAAGCGATAGCCACCAAATAATATATAATATTTTTTTATACGTGTACTGTTTTTTAACTTTTAAAATGAGATGTTTCAATCAAGAATTGGATGTAAGGAAAGATTTAAAACTTGTATCTTGATTTTAAAAGGAAAATATGGAATAAATCCGTCCTGAAAAGACCATGTGATGTCTTTCGTAATATTCTTTATTTCCTTTCAAATATTTTGGACTGCCAAAAAAAAAAAAAAAAAAGAACAAAAACAAAATTGACAAGGAAATAAAGTAGCAACATAAAAGAATCATAGCAAAGGGAACCGTGATGAAAACCCAAACAAATATTTGTTTTTTGTGTTTTCCAGTGTATATGAGATATTTCGAAATGAACAGCATAACTCACCTATTTCAATTCCTTACTTCTTACTTTCTGAACTTTCATTCCCAATATCATGGAATCCAAGAACAAGTTTCTTGAGCAAGTCTCTTACCTTCACGAAAAACGATATTCTTGGTGGTTGCAAATGAATTTTAATCTGATCAATGATATACCAAATACCATGAAAAAAATAAATCTTGAATAGTATTTGGTACACCGTTGACTGGACAAAATTCATCCCCACTATGTTTATGTATTAGGATGAGTCCTTATGTGTATTGTTTTATGGCTAGAGGAGAACTTGGTGAGGAAAGATACTAAGAAGTCTCTTAAATAACAAATGAATATGTCCCTATTTTAAGGTAGAAAAATAGTCGAGTGACTAACCTATGGTGATGACGGAAAACAATACTTGCTTTAAAGGATGGAAGGCATTCATAATAGAATAACAAGATAGAAGACCTGTGAAAACAAAGGAGAAAACATGCAAACAAAAGTGTGCTAAATCTAAGAAATGTTAAGCACTTAGGAAGGTGAAAATGAGTACCGAGATTATATAAGAATAATAAGTCAAGAAAGAGATAGCCAAATGGAACAGAGAGGAGAAACCAAATCGTAGGAGAGTGACAGATTGTCTTCAGATTGAAGCGGGTATATGTCTGGAGTATGGTTACTGGCCTGTTTGCTTCACTTGATTTATAGTCACGTGAATCATGCTCTTTCTATTTATTACAGCTATGAATCCACCACTGCAAGCAAAACCACGGCTGAAACCACTTAGAGATATGAATAAACCGGGTGCAATGTAGGAAGTTACAGAGAGCTGAATCAATGGCGTTTTGAAAGAGGAGGCAAAATATCTATAAATGCCTTTCTAATTTATGGAAAGTTGGGTTAGATGATACAGGTTGGGTTGAGATGATGGTGGACATTTATTGACCAATCATGATCTAGTGACAATTTAGTAAAATCACCATTAAATATGGTTAAAATATTTAAAAACTGCATTCATTAGATTCACTCCCCCTAAGTTTTTAAACTATTGTAGAAAAGGAACTAATAGAGCGCACCTAATTTTTTATGATGCTCTTGAATCCTTCATTCCATTTAGTCTTAAAATAGTGATAGGTTAGAACAAATACGCCAACACACTTATATTCCTTAGTAAATTATAGAAAACTACTTATTTCATGAGATTTTCTCTTCGTGATAACTTCAAAACATGATGCGAGTACTTGATTTCATAATTCCTAAGAGAACGAATTTAGATAAAAAGGAAAAAAATGAAATGTAATGAAAGTGATAGCCACCTAATAAGATTTTTTTTAATATGTGTACTGTTTGTTAACTTTTAAAATGAGATGTTTCAATCAAGAGTTGGATGTAAGAAAAGATTTAAAACTTGTATCTTGATTTTAAAAGGAAAATATAGAATAAATCTGTCTAGAAAACACCATGTGATGTCTTTCTTACTATTCTTTATTTCCTTTCAAATATTTTGGACCAAAAAAAAAAGGAACAAAAACAAAATAGACCTGGAAATAAAGTAGCAAAATAAAAGAATCATAGCAAAGGGAACCGTGACGAAAACTCAAACAAATACTGTTTTTTTTTGTTTTTTCCAGTATATATGAGATATTTCAAAATGAACAGCATAACTCACCTATTTCAATACCTTACTTCTTACATACCGAACTTTCATTCCCAATTTCATGGAATCCAAGAATAAGGTTCTTGAGCAAGTCGCTTACCTTCATGAAAAATGATATTCTTGGTGGATGCAAATGAATTTTAATCTGATCAATGATATACCAAATACCATGAGAAAAATAAATCTAGAATAGTATTTCGTACACCGTTGACTGGCCAAAATTCATCTCCACTATGTTTATGTATTAGGATGAGTCCTTATGTGTATTGTTTTATGGCTAGAGGAGAAGTTGGTGAGGAGAGATACTAAGAGGTCTCTTAAATAAGGTATGAATTTGTCCCTGTTTTAAGGTAGCAAAACAGTCGAGTGACCAAGCTATGGTGATGACGGAAAACAAGACTTGCGTTAATGGATGGAAGGCATTCGCAATAGAATAACATGATAGAAGACCTGTGAAAGTAAGGAGAAAGCATGCAAACAAAAGTGTGCAAAATGTAAGATATTTTAAGCTCTTAGGAAGGTGAAAATGAGTACCGAGATTATATAGGAATAAGAAGTCAAGAAAGAGATAGCCGAATGGAACAAAGAGGGGAAACCAAATTGTAGGAGGGTGACAACTTGTCCTAGATTGAAGCGGGTATATGTCTGGAGTATGGTTACTGGCCTGTTTGCTTCACTTGATTTATAGTCACGTGAATCATGCTCTTTCTATTTATTAAAGCAATGAATCCACCACTGCCAGCAAAACCGCGGTTGAAACCATTTAGAGATATGAATAAACCAGGTGCAATGTAGGAAATTACAGAGAGGTGAATCAATGGCGTTTTGAAAGAGCAGGCAAAATATCAATAAATGCCTTTCTAATATATGGAAAGTTGGGTTAGATTGTACAGGTTGGCTTGAGATGATGGTCGAAATTTCTTGATCAATCATGACGTAGTGACAATTTAGTAAAATCACCATTAAATATGGTTAAAATATTTAAAAACTGCATTCATTAGATTCACTCCCCCTAAGTTTTCAAACTATTGTAGAAAAGGAACTAATAGAGCGCACCTAATTTTTTATGATGCCCTTGAATCCTTCATTCCATGTAGTCTTAAAATAGTGATAAGTTAGAATAAACACGCCAACACACTTATATTCCTTAGTAAATTATAGAAAACTATGTATTTCATGAGATTTTTTCTTCATGATAACTTCAAAACATGATGCTAGTACTTCAATTCATAATTCCTAAGAGAACGAATTTAGATAAAACGGAAAAAATGAAATGTAGTGAAAGTGATAGCCACCTAATAAGATATTTTTTTTCTTATATGTGTACTGTTTTTTAACTTTTAAAATGAGATGTTTCAATCAAGAATTGGATGTAAGGAAAGATTTAAACTTGTATCTTGATTTTAAAAGGAAAATATGGAATAAATCCCTCCCGAAATAACCATGTGATGTCTTTCTTACTATTCTTTATTTCCTTTAAAATATTTTGGACCACAAAAAAAAGGAACAAAAACAAAATAGACCCGGAAATAAAGTAGCAACATAAAAGAATCATAGCAAAGGGAACCGGGACAAAAACTCATAAACAAATCCTGTTTTTTGTGTTTTCTAGAATATATGAGACGTTTTGAAATATACATCATAACTCAACTATTTCAATTCCTTAGTTCTTATTAACCGAACTTTCATTCCCAATTTCATGGAATACAAAAATAAGTTTCTTGAACAAGTCGCTTAACTTCATGAAAAATGATATTCTTGGTGGATGCAAGTGAATTTTAATCAGATCAATGATATACCAAATACCATGAGAAAAATAAATCTTGAATAGTATTTGGTACCTAGTTGACTGGCCAAAATTCATCTCCACTATGTTTATGTATTAGCATGAGTCCTTATGTGTATTATTTTATGGCTGGAGGAGAAGTTAGTGAGGAGAGATACTAGAAGTCTCTTAAATAAGGTATGAATTTGTCCCTGTTTTAAGGTAGAAAAAAATAGTGAGTGACAAAGCTATGGTGATGACGGAAAACTAGACTTGCTTTAATGGATGGAAGGCATTCGCAATAGAATAACAAGATAGAAGACCTGTGAAACTAAGGAGAAAGCATGCAAACAAAAGTGTGCTAAATCTAAGAAACTTTGTGTTGGAAATTATGCCCTAGGGGCAATTCATTGTACTTTGGATATTTAAGTTATTTAAAGTATTCTCTTTTGTTATCATTTTCGTTTGCATGTTCGTATTGATAATCGCATCCCCGGATATATCTTATAGATGATATCCTAAATGTCCTCGGTCGGTCATCTACGCGGGAGCGAAGATGAGATAAGACCGCATGAGTTTGATGAGGTATGAAGATACGAATCAAAGTCATGGGCACTTGTAAGAGTATAAGGTGCTTGGACCGACCCACTATGAGAAAGCTGCATGGATCTAGTCATAAGCTTATCTCATGTATAACAGCGTCACAACGCCCTATGACCTGAGATCATCATGGATTCCTACATGATGAGTCACTGGTCTTTGACCTAGTCAAAGGTCACCTTTGACCGGGTGATGATAAAGACTGGGATCGAGATCAGTGGTTTTCATGCAAAGGAATGTGAATGGTCAAGATGGAATTTGTCCCTCACATTTATAGAGAGATAATACTGGGCCCCTCGATGAGTGAGTCTAAGAAATGTATGGCCATACTGTGATGGAAAGGAGTTTCTATTTCACTTGTTAAACTACTCGAGAATCGAGAAAGTACTGGTCAAGAAAAGGAAGTTGACATTATCCATGCCTCATCCTTGACCGAATTATTGCGTGACAAAAGGGACGTGACATGGTTGTATGATAGGTTGTATCGTGTCATCGATCCCCATGTGAATTGGGTAGTCGCAATGTCTTGCTAGAGGCCGCTTGCGACTTATGGGCTGACACAGTGTTGGCCCACTATCAATCTCATATGGGCCTGCAGGGTTGCACACAAGAATAACTCAACACGAGCAAATGTGTCCAGATTCATTGAATCTTAGATACGTCTAAGATTTAATGAATATTGAATTTAATCTAGGATAAATATATATATATATATATATGTGTGTGTATATATATATATATATTAAATTCGAAATTAATATATGTTAATATTATTAATAGAGATTATAATATTAATATATATATATAATATTTGTTTTGTATTTAATTTATTTGATAAATTAAATATCTAAAACAAATAGAGATATTGTATCTCATTTAATTTCGAATAAAGATATCGTATATCTGTTTAATATTAAATTGAGATATGGTATCTCAAATTTAAATTAAATAGATAGATATTATTTCTCGGATTTAATTTATAGAGATAAATTAAATCGAAGGCTTTTAATTTGGATTAAATAAATAGATTTGATTAGATCTATTAGATGGATTTAATTAATACATTTATTTTTTAATGCGGATTAAATATGTTACATCGATTTGATTGATGTAATTAATGTATTTTAATCGATATTTGAAATTTGAATTTCAAAATTAATGAGGATTAATTTTATATAATGCTCGAACGGGTTTAGAAAACTCACGGACATTTTGTCGAGCGCATTCGTAAAGCCGCGAGAAAAACCCTAGAGTGGAAAATTAAGAGAGACGCACAAGAGGCACTAGCACGTTGCCGTAGCCGTGTTTGGGAGTTGTTCGTGTGGATACCGTGGAGGAAGATGATCTTACGAGTCGTCTTCGCCGATCGAGGAGGTAGCCCAATTGTTCAACGAAGAACAAGCCGCAAACGAATTCTCCTAAGGTAATTTCGGATTCCCTAGCCTTGTTTAAACGCACCTGAGTGATCCTCTGGATTGGATCCATAAGTATTTTAATCCGCTGCGTTGTACGGATTCCAACACTTTGAGCTCTTAGGAAGGTGAAAATGAGTACCGAGATTATAGAGGAATAAGAAGTCAAGAAAGAGAAAGCCAAATGGAACAAAAAGGAGAAAGAAAATTGTAGGAGGGTGATAGATTGTCTTAGATGGAAGCGGGTATATGTCCGGAGTATGGTTACTGACCTGTTTGTACACTTGATTTATAGTCATGTTCATCATGCTCTTTCTATTTATTACAACTATGAATCCACCACTGCCAGCAAAACCGCGGTTGAAACCGCTTAGAGATATGAATAAACCAGGTGCAATGTAGGAAATTACAGAGATTTGAATCAATGGCGTTTTGAAAGAGCGGGTGAAATATCTATAAATGCCTTTCTAATATATGGAAAGTTGGGTTAGATTGTACATGTTGGCCTAAGATGATGGTGGAAATTTCTTGACCAATCAAGATCTAGTGACAATTTAGTAAAATCACCATTAAATATGGTTAAAATATTTAAAAACTGCATTCATTTGATTCACTCCCCCTAAGTTTTTAAACTATTGTAGAAAAGGAACTAATAGAGAGCACCTAATTTTTTATGATGCTCTTGAATCCTTCATTCCATTTAGTCAACAAACACACCAACACACTTATATTCCCTAGTAAATTATAGAAAACTACTTATTTCATGAGATTTTCTCTTCGTGATAACTTCAAAACATGATGCTAGTACTTGAATTCATAATTCCTAAAACAACGAATTTAGATGAAAAGGAAAAAATGTAATGTAATGAAAGTGATAGCCACCTAATAAGATATATATATATATATATTTTTTTTATATGTGTACTTTTTTTTAACTTTTTTTGTTTCAATCAAGAATTGGATGTAAGGAAAGATTTAAACTTGTATCGTGATTTTAAAAGGAAAATATGGATTAAAAATGTCCCAAAAAGACCATGTGATGTCTGTCTTACAATACTTTATTTCCTTTTAAATATTTGGGACCAAAAAAAAAAAAAAAAAAAAAAAGGAACAAAACAAAATTGACCCGGAAATAAAGAATAAACATAAAAGAGTGATGGCAAAGAGAACCTTTATGAAAACTCATAAACAAATCCTGGTTTTTGTGTTTTCTAGAATATATGAGACGTTTTGAAATATACCGCATAACTCAACTATTTGAATTCCTTAGTTCTTACTTACCGAACTTTCATTCCCAATTTCATGGAATTCAAAAAAAAGTTTCTTGAACAAGTCGCTTACCTTCATGAAAAATGATATTCGAGTTGGATGCAAATGAATTTTAATCATATCAATGATATACCAAATACCATGAGAAAAATAAATCTTGAATAGTATTTGGTACACCGTTGACTGGCCAAAATTCATCTCCACTATGTTTATGTATTAGGATGAGTCCTTATGAGTATTGTTTTATGGCTGGAGGAGAAGTTGGTGAGGAGCGATACTAAAAAGTCTTTTAAATAAGGTATGAATTTATCCCTATTTTAAGGTAGAAATAGTCGAGTGACCAAGCTATGGTGATGATGGAAAAATAGACTTGCTTTGATGGATGGAAGGCATTCGCAATAGAATAACATGATAGAAGACCTGTGAAAGTAAGGAGAAAGCATACAAAGAAAAGTGTGCAAAATGTAAGATATTTTAAGCTCTTAGGAAGGTGAAAATGAGTACCTAGATTATATAGGAATAAGAAGTCAAGAAAGAGATAGCCAAATGGAACAAAGAGGAGAAACCAAATTGTAGGAGGGTGACAGATTGTCTTAGATTGAAGCGGGTATATGTCCGGAGTATGGTTACTGGCCTGTTTGCTTCACTTGATTTATAGTCACGTGAATCATGCTCTTTCTATTTATTAAAGCAATGAATCCACCACGCCAAGAAACCGCTTTGAAACCATTTAGAGATATGAATAAACCAGGTGCAATGAAGGAAATTACGAGAGTGAATCAATGTGGTTTTGAAAGAGGAGGCAAAATATCTATAAATGACTTTCTTATATATGGAAAGTTGGGTTAGATGGTACAGGTTAGCCTGAGATGATGTGGACATTTCTTGACCAATAATGATCTAGTGGCAATTTAGTAAAATCACCATTAAATATGGTTAAAATATTTAAAAACTGCATTGATTAGATTCACTCCCCCTATGTTTTTAAACTATTGTAGAAAAGGAACTAATAGAGCGCACCTAATTTTTTATGATGCTCTTGAATCCTTCATTCCATTTAGTCTTAAAATAGTGATAGGTTAGAACAAAAACGCCAACACACTTATATTCCTTAGTATATATAGAAAACTACTTATTTCATGAGATTTTCTCTTCGTGATAACTTGAAAACATGATGCTAGTACTTGAATTCATAATTCCTAAAACAACGAATTTAGATGAAAAGGAAAAAAATGTAATGTAATGAAAGTGATAGCCACCTAATAAGATATATATATGTGTGTGTGTGTGTGTTTGTGTGTGTACTGATTTTTAAGTTTTAAAATGAGATGTTTCAATCAAGAATTGGATGTAAGGAAAGATTTAAACTTGTATCGTGACTTTAAAAGGAAAATATGGATTAAAAATGTCCCAAAAAGACCATGTGATGTCTGTCTTATAATACTTTATTTCCTTTTAAATATTTGGGACCAAAAAAAAAAAAAAAAAAAAAAAGAACAAAACAAAATTGACCCGAAATAAAGAATAAACATAAAAGAGTGATGGCAAAGAGAACCTTTATGAAAACTCATAAACAAATCCTGGTTTTTGTGTTTTCTAGAATATATGAGACGTCTTAAATATACAACATAACTCAACTAATTCAATTCCTTAGTTCTTACTTACCGAACTTTCATTCCCAATTTCATGGAATTCAAAAATAAGTTTCTTGAACAAGTCGCTTACCTTCATGAAAAATGATATTCGAGTTGGATGCAAATGAATTTTAATCATATCAATGATATACCAAATCCCATGAGAAAAATAAATCTGAATAGTATTTGGTACACCGTTGACTGGCCAAAATTCATCTCTACTATGTTTCTGTATTAGGATGAGTCCTTATGTGTATTGTTTTATGGCTGGAGGAGAAGTTAGTTAGGAGAGATACTAAGAAGTCTCTTAAATAAGGTATGAATTTGTCCCTGTTTTAAGGTAGAAAAATAGTCATGTGACCAAGCTATTGTGATGACAGAAAAATAGACTTGCTTTGATGGATGGAAGGCATTCACAATAGAATAACAAGATACAAGACCTGTGAAAAAAGAACACATGCAAACAAAAGTGTGCTAAACCTAAGAAATTTTAAGCACTTAGGAAGGTGAAAATGAGTACCGAGATTATATAAGAATAAGAAGTCAAGAAAGAGATAGCCAAATGGAACAAAGAGGAGAAACCAAATTGTAGGAGAGTCACAGATTGTCTTCAGATTGAAGTGGGTATATGTCTGGAGTATGGTTACTGGCCTGTTTGCTTCACTTAATTTATAGTCACGTGAATCATGCTCTTTCTATTTATTACGCCTATGACTCCACCATCGCCAAAGAAACCACCTTTGAAACCACTTAGAGATATGAATAAACTGGGTGCAATGTAGAAAGTTACAGAGAGCTGAATCAATGGCATTTTGAAAGAGGAGGCAAAATATCTATAAATGCCTTTCTAATTTATGGAAAGTTGGGTTAGATGATTGACAGAGATTTTCCGTAATCTCCCAAAATAACCAGATTAGAAAAGGATTTGCAGTATAATGTAACCTGGGTCGTTTCCCAACGAATTCACGCCGTCAGTTCAATTCGAACAACAATAAACAAGAATAACAATAAAATGGGGTTTTTTTTTGGTTCAAACAGAATAAAACGAAATAACTAAGACAATTTAATGAAA
The DNA here is from genome assembly GCA_019022655.1 of Acacia acuminata. Classification (NCBI taxonomy): domain Eukaryota; kingdom Viridiplantae; phylum Streptophyta; class Magnoliopsida; order Fabales; family Fabaceae; genus Acacia; species Acacia acuminata. The sequence goes on from JAFJYI010000130.1 coordinate 1,986,283, forward strand.
TTAACACATTAAACTAAATTAAAAGAAGATTAACCCAGGATTTCGAATTCCACCACTTCCCTTCCTCAGACGAAAAGACATTTATAACCGAACTGGTGATCGACTCTGGATAAACCGAAATCTCTACATTTGCCCAGAAATTCCCTCAACCGAACAATCGTTCAGAATTTGTTCGAATCAGTGGCGTATCACTGTACAATCACACAAGTAATACTTTAACCTAGTTTGAACTACGTCCTTGGGAAATGTGCTCCGGGTTTTTAATCAAAAACCCAATCCAAATCCAAAAATTGAATCCGATTGAAGAATGTAGAAACGAGTTAGACGGTTACCGATTAAGCGCGAGTCCTCTGGACAGTGGAATCCTCCATCCATGGGTCAATCACAGTAGCTTAGTTAGTCATGATTATGCAGAACGAAAATCAAGCAGAAATTTCATCATGAACATAAAGAACACGAAGAACAGATGAGAATCTAAAAACTCCTATTTTGATCCACTAAAATCTAAAAACGTGAATGACTGAATGTTTGTGGCTGCCATCTAACTTAAACCTAAACCTAAAATGGAAATGGGTCAGTCAAAACAAAAATAAAATAAAATGGGCTTTAATTACAAAATTCGAGCCCAACTAAAATCCAAAAATACATATGACTTTGGCTCCAAAATCGACCTACCCTTTTGTCCGAATTTGCTCTTCATGTCTTCATAACAATTGTAGCTCTCTGAATCATCTGAAATATGAGACAAAAATGAGGCAAATCCATGATGTCTGGTTCAAGAGTTATGGTGAAAATAGTGAAGCAATGTAAAACTGGAATTTTATTATTAAAAATGGCTAAAACATAATAAAAGGCCCAAAGCCCAAATAAGTATAAAAGCCATTATTTATTAGCTAAAGAGTCCTAAATTATTAATCAAGAGACAAAAAGTAGTGTATGAAATATTCAATTATCAAATTCCCCCACACTTATCTTTTTGCATTCCGAGCAAAATTCAAAGAAAAAGACCTAAAGGAGAAACTCTTCTTTTCTAACAATTGCTAACAATGCAAAAATTGAACAAGGGACACAAAGCTCCAAAAGATCAATCAATCAAGACCACAATCCCTTCATCTCAAATTACAATTCATGGTAATCTCAATCAATGATGCTAATCACAAAAGATGGTCTCTCAAATGATGCGCTCAATCAATCAATCTCTCAAGTGTTTAAGGTAAATAAGTGTATCGCTTAAATTCTACTCCAGAAATTTGTTCTTCCATAAGCTTGCTCAATTTCTATGTCTCCACTACTCATAACACATGCATGCACAAATCAAGAGAGCTTGTTATGAAAGGTTGTAATGGGGTTAGGGTGAAGGTAGGTAATAGTATGGAATGAGAGGCTAAGCACCAAAGAAATTAAAAAGAGCACTAATTAAACAATCATTCTCTATGTAAGAAAATTTTTATTTTACTTATATATCTCCTTTCTTTCTATGTATTTTCTTTCTTTCTTTCTTTTCTTTTTTTTTTTTGTTTTTTTGCTTTTCTTTCTTTCTTTCTTTCTTTTTTTTTTTTTTTTGAAAATGAAACTATACTATATATATGATCACAATGACAAAAGCAAACATCCCCCTCACACTTAAACTGTTGCACTCCTGAGCAACCCCCACACTTAAACACAAAACCAAGGTGAAACCAATGCTCAATAAATTTCCAAGGTGAGGAATAAAATTGTTTTATGCTTAGGTTTGTAATGTGCTTAGAAAAGAATGGGTCAAAAAGGCACAAAGGGCTAGGAATCATAATGCAAGGGAAAGGCTATTTGGCCAAAGTGGGGAAAATAAAAGAAAGAAAACAAGCTTCCATCATACTTCTGCACGTAAGTGAAAAATGTAGTTTCAAAAAGAAAAGGAGCAAATTCTAAAGAACACAAATCATCAGTAGATGCACACATGAAAGAAAGAATGGCAAAAGATGAATTCCATTCATGCAGGCCCAAAACCTCACAAGGTCAATACCAACTTAGGCAGTCAACAACATCAAATCAACTACCAAGACATGTAATCAAAGAGTCAAGAATTGCAGACCCAACAGAATGATCCATTAAAACCAAAATGTCATAGTTCATAATATGTAGCAATCATAGAATGAGAGACTGTATTTATTTTCAAAAAGCAAAGTAGAAAAAGGAAAACAAATAGAAGAAAGAGGGAGAAAGAAAGAAGAATACTCCCCAAGGGGTTTATGGAGGATAAGTGGCATCAATGAGGAGAATCTCGCTTCCTCTCTCGCCGGGATCCCTCATGAAATTGCTTGAGGCCATGCCCATTGACCTTAAAGGTTCATCCTGTGGGTGGATCACATAGCTCAACAGCACCAAATGGAAAAATGTTAGTGGGGGCCATCCCATTTAGATCGAAGCTTACCAGGCATAAACCTCAAACGGGAGTTAAACATAAGAACTTTATGGCCCACAGAAAATTCTTTCCTCAGAATATGCTTATCATGGAATGCCTTAGTCTTTTCCTTGTATAACCGTGAACTCTCATAGGCATCCAATCTAAGCTCATCCAACTCTTACAATTGTAGCTTCCGCTCCATCCCAGACTTGGCCAAATCCATGTTACACTGTTTAATGGCCCAATAGGCTTGATGCTCCAACTCAACCGGAAGATGACATGCCTTACCAAAGACAAGCCGATAAGGAGACATCCCAATCGGAGTCTTGTAGGTGGTACGATATGCCCACAAAGCATCTTCTAATCGCTTACTCCAATCTTTCTGGGTAGAGTTCACAGTCTTCTGAAGGATTTTCTTAATCTCTCTATTGAGACTTCAGCTTGACCGTTGGTCTGAGGATGGTATGCTGTGGAGACATTGTGAAGCACTCCATACTTGCGTAACAAGGCACCTATGCTTCGGTTGCAAAAATGGGAGCCTTGGTCACTGATAATAGCTCTAGGAATGCCAAACCTACAGAAAATATTAGACCTAACAAAATCCACCACCACAGAAGAATCTTTAGTCCGGGTGGCTTTCGCCTCAACCCATTTCGAGACATAACCAACAGCTAGCAATATGTAAGTATAACCATATGAAGCAGGAAATGGACCCATAAAATCAATACCCTAAACATCAAAGATCTCACAAAACAAAATAGGGTTTTGGGGCATCTCATGCCTACGGGAAATACTCCCTGCTCTTTGACAATTTTCACATGACTTACAAAATAGATGGGAATCAAGGAAGGCCAACATAATCCACTGTCTAACACTTTCCTAGCAGTTCTTTGGGGTCCAAAGTGACCACCACAGGCAGAAGCATGAGCAAAATGCAATATAGAGTAAAACTCATGATCAGGCACACATCTCTTAACTACTTGGTCACTACAAAATTTCTACAGATAAGGGTCATCCCAAACATAATATTTAGACTCACTCTTTAATTTAAGGGTTTGGGCCCTAGTGGAATCAACAGGAAAAACACCAGCTACCAAGTAGTTAACCAGATCAGAATACCATGGAAGCTTACCTTGCAGCTGTAAAAGCTGCTCATCAGGGAAATCATCCCGAATAGAAGAGGGTGAGAAGGAGAATGGGTGATGCAACTCAAGTGGTCGGCTACCCGTTTTGTGCTCCACTTCTATCTCGAATCTCAACATCAAACTCTTGGAGCAAAGAACATCCACCGGATGAGTCGTGGCTTAGCATCTCGCTTTTTCAAAAGAAACTTCAAAGCATGGTCGAGAAAACAACTACTCTACTTGCTAGCAATATGACCTAAACTTATCAAAAGCAAATACAATAGCCAACAACTCTTTCTCAATAGTGGTGTAATTAGGATCGGGCGGGATCCAAAGTCTTGGAGGCATATGCAATAACATGAGATGCTCTGTCTACCCGCTGTGCCAAGATAACACCAACCGCATAGTTGGAAGCATCGCACATCAACTCAAAAGGGAGGCACCAATCAGGGGGTTGGATCACTGGGGCTGTAGTTAGGCAACGCTTCAAATGATCGAAGGCCGCCTTGCAAGCATCATCAAATACAAAGTTAGTGTCCTTATGCAAAAGGTTGGATAAGGGTCGGGCAGTCTTGTTGAAATTCCGAATGAAACGCCAATAGAAACCTGCATGACCAAGAAAAGAGCGAACTTCCCGCACAGATGCGGGGTAAGGCAAAGCAGTAATTACATCTATCTTAGCAGGGTCTACCTCAATCCCTTTCCTAGACACTATGTGTCCCAAGACTATACCCGACTCAACCATAAAGTGACACTTCTCATAATTCAGCACAAGATTAGACTCAATACACCTATGCAAAACTCTAGACAAATTAGCTAAGCATGCATCAAAATCAGACCCATATACAGTGAAATCATCCATAAAAACCTCCATGCAGTCATCTAGGAATTCAGAGAAAATGCTTACCATACAACCCTGAAAGGTGCCAGGTGCGTTGCAAAGGCCAAAAAGGCATCCTTCGGTAGGCATATGTTCCAAAGGGGCATGTGAAGGTCGTCTTCTCTTGATCCTTAGGAGCAATATGGATCTGGAAGTATCCGGAGAAACCATCCAGGAAGCAGTAATGAGACTTGCCAGCCAATCGCTCTAACATATGATCAATGAAAGGTAGAGGGTAATGATCCTTGCGAGTGGCTTGGTTGAGTCTCCTATAGTCGATGCAAACTCTCCAACTATTCGAACTCGAGTAGGAATGAGCTCATTCTTCGATTGGCTACCACGGTGACTCGGATTTCTTAGGAACCACCGGACCGGGCTAACCCACCGGCTATCGAAATGGGATAGATGATACCGCTTGCAAAAGCTTAGTGACCTCCTTCTTCACCACATCAAGGATAAGAGGATTAAGGCGTCTCGGGGTTGCCTCACCGGCTTAGAGTCCTCTTCCAACAGAATTCGATGCATACACATGGAAGGGCTGATGCCAACGATATCAGCTAATGTCCACCCAATGGCTTTCTTGTTTGCCTTCAATAAGCTTAGCAGCTTCTCTTCTTGGTCAGGAAGAAGATTATTTGCCACAATGACTGGTAACTGTTCATCCACCTCTAGAAATGCATACTTTAGGTGATTTGGAAAGGATTTCAACTCAAGCTTGGGTGGTTGCTCAATGGAGGAAGAAGTTTGGGTGATTGTTGCAACAATTACGATGTCATCACACTAGAAATACCGAAACCACATTCAAAGAAGTAGAAGAAGCGTGTTTATATAGGTTAACAGGTTAACATCGAGTTAAGCTCATCAAAATCGAGAATCAAGATACATTAGGATCAGGATGAAGCTCAAACTCAAAATCAATATCAGAATCCACATGTAATGCAGAATCACCAAGCAAGTCAGAATCACCAAATAATGCAGCATTAACCAAGTTAGTGCAAACAAAGCACCATTCATTATCAGCACATGCACAAATGGCAGAATCACTCTCAGATGAAAAATCAGGATAATCAGAACACCAATCAGCAAGAACATCATCCACAACATCATCAATAACATCAATGCAGAAAACAGAATGCTCTTCCCTAGGATGTTTCATGGCATCAAAGATATTAAAATTCACAGATATATCACCAAACTCTATGGAAAGAGTACCAGAATGCACATCTATCTTAGTCCTAGCTGTTTTCATGAAAGGCCTTCCTAGAATGATTGGTGACCTGCTACTAGAAGACTCATCCTCCATATCTAAGATGTAAAAATCAGTAGGGAATATGAATTCATTAACTTTGACTAATACATCTTCAACTAAACCGAAGGATGAGCACTACTCCTATTAGCTAACCGAACAACAACACCAAAGTAGGACGCAAAGGACCAAGACCAAGAGATTTATAAATAGATGCAGGCATGACATTAATAGAAGCACCTAAATCTGGCATGCAATCATCAAATCTATACTTACCAATTAGGCAAGGCAAGGGATAGAAAACGTCCCTGGATCCTTGCACTTGCGAGGCATGGTAGGCCAGATGAGTGCTGATACATTTTGGTTCAAACTCACTCGTTCACTTCCCTTCAGTCGCCTCTTGTTGGTGCACAACTCCTTCAGAAACTTGGCATATTTAGGGATTTGTTTGACTGCATCTAAGAGAGGAATGTTGATCTCTACTCTTCTAAATGTCTCAAGTATATCCTTCTCTTGTGCTTTATCTGCCAACTTCTTAGATTGAGGGGCTCTCTGAGGGAAAGGAAGAGGAATGGGAATGTATTCCTCTTCACCTCGCTACATTGCCTTTTTATTATTTTTAGAGTCAATCTTCACATTTTCTGACTCTCTTTCTGATGTGGAAGTCACATCTGCGGCTGGTTTAGGTTCCTCCAATTGCTTGCCAGAACGAAGGGAGATAGTACTCACATTCCCCTTAGGGTTAGGAATTGTTTGTGAAGGAAGAGTGTTGGATCCTTAAGGTTGAAGTTGGTTCAATGAGGTTGCTAACTGCCCAATTTGTATTTACAAACTCTGAATAGAAGTGTCAGTTTGCTGTTGGAACTGCATATTGGCCGTAACAAATTACTTCATCATATCTTCAAGTGAGGAACCACCACTACCACTACTACTAGCCCTTTGTTGTCCCGCCTTTGTGGAGGTGCACATATGGATGGTCGAGGAGGTGGTGGTTGGCAAAGGCAAAGGAGGTGCATATTGCTGTTGGAAATTCTGTGGTCTGTACTGTCTTTGTTGGTAATTCCCAAAATTCTGCTGATATTGGTTATTCTAGTTCTGATTCTAGTTCCAATGGAAATTAGGGTGATTTCTCCAACCAGGATTGTAGGTATTGGAGAATGCATTATTCTGCTGCTATTGTGGCTTTCCTAGAAAAGCACCCATTGAAGCTACTGACTGGTCTTGATAAGCAGGATCATGCAAGGTAGGGCAAGAGTCAGTAGAATGGTAAGGGTCAGAACAAAACCCACATGAGTACCCAATCTGAGGAGGAGAAGATTGTACCATCTGTGTCACTGCCAGCTGCCTCACCAGAGAGGTCAGATCATCAAGTCTATTCTCCAATCTCTGAGAATCGTACTGGATTGGAGGTGTTTGTACATGGTAAACATGAGTACTATCGGCCCTGGTGCCAAATTGCTGAGAGTTGGCTGCCATCTCGGATATCAATTCTCGGGCATCTTCGGGTGTCTTGTTACGCGAGCCCCACCACTAGAAGCATCCACCAAACCTTTGTCTACCGGGTACGAGACCATCTTAGAAATGGGTAATCAAGAGTTGCTCAGTGATCTGGTGGTGTGGACAGCTTGCACATAACCTTTTGAACCTCTCCCAGTACTCATGCATAGTCTCCCCATTGGCCTGTTTAATGTTTCCAATTTCTTTCTTGATCGCAATTGCTCTTGAGGCAGGGTAATATTTCTCCATAAATAACCTCTGAACATCAGTCCAGCTCCCAATAGATGAGGGCTGAAGGTACAACAACCATTCTTTGGCTCCACCTTCCAATGAGAAAGGAAAAGCTCTCAGGTTGATATGATCTTCATCAATGGCCTGCGGTTTCATTGTCCTGCACACTAGATGGAATTCCTTCAAATGCTTAATGGCACACTCACCTGAAAGACCATGAAACTTAGGCAACAATTGTATTAGACCAGATTTAAGCTCAAAGTTAGCAGCAAGGGCAGGATATTAGATGCATAAAGGTTGATAATTAACATCAGGTTCATTCAACTCCTTTAAAGTAGGACGATTTTCCTGTTCTTCTACCATAATTTCTGAGTTAGGAAAATTGCTACTAGAATCAATGAAAACAACAAGACTATCAGAAGTATTATTAGAAACACAATAAAAAAGATCAACAGAATGGACATAATCAGAATGGCCACAATCAGACTCAAGTGCAATGTCCAATTTAGTATTAATCCCACGACTTAGCCTAACAACTCTTCTAGCAGTAAGAATTGTTCTTTCTATTTCAGGATCAAATGGCAACAAGTCTTCGGATTGATAGTGCTCCTAGTACTCATGCAAAAGTATAATCACAAGGTAGAATTTGCGAGAAAATCAGAATTACGAAAATCAAAATTACGAAAATGCCACTAAAACTGGTAAAAAGTAGAAAAACACTAAGACACACAAAAGCAAACACAAAAACAAAAACCTATGGTAGAAATTGACCTAAACAAGTCCAGAAACACTATCAAATGATTTTTAAAATTTATGGGACTTGGACAGGGCAACTCCTAGACCATTGGGGAACCAAAAATGGAATAAAAAAAAAAAATTGAAAAAGTGGTCTAAACGATGGAATTTGGCAAAAATGAGATTAGCAAATGGAAAATCAAAGATTTTTGATGTGTCATGTGAGATAGGCCATTTTCTATCACTGTACCAAATTTCAGCCCATTCAGAGATACTCCGAAAAAAACTGACTAGTAGAAATCACAAAATCAAAAATTAAAACAGCAAAAAGGTGGTCTAAACGTTGGAATTTGGGGAAAATAGTGTATACCTCACTCCCAAGGAGAGTGACTCTTTCTTAGAATGCCCAATTCCTTGTGAATAAGACCTGGGTTGAGTCGATCTAGGTCAGAAAAATTTCGTCAGCCACCCAAACCACCTAAACTACCGAAAACAAAGCTATTTACACTACTTGTTACTAATCAAACCGATGCAAATTCCCCGACAGCGGTGCCATATTTTGACAGAGATTTTACGTAATCTCCCAAAATAACCAGATTAGAAAAGGATTTGTAGTATAATGTAACCTGGGTCGTTTCCCAATGAATTCACTGTCAGTTCAATTCGAACAGCAATAAAACAGTAACAGTAAAATGAGGGGTTTTTTTGTTGGTTCAAACAGAATTAAAATGAAATAACAGAGACAGAATGAAATTAACACAGATTAAATAGATAAACAAAAGATTAACCCAGGATTTCGAATTCCACCACTTCCCTTCCTCAGACGAAAACAGATTTATAACCGAACTCGTGATCGACTCTGGACAAACTAAAATCTCTGCATTTGCCCAAAAATTCCCTCAACTGAACAATCGTTCAGAATTTTTTCGAATCAGTGGCGTATCACTGTACGATCACACAGTAATACTTTAACCTAGTTTGAACTTCGTCCTTGGGAAATGTTGATCTGGGTTTTTAATCAAAAACCCAATCCAAATCCAAAAATCGAATCCGATTGAAGAATGCAGAAACGAGTTAGACGGTTACCGATTAAGTGCGAGTCCTCTGGATAGTGGAATCCTCCATCCATGGGTCAATCACAGTAGCTTAGCTAGTCATGATTATGCAGAACGAAAATCGAGCAGAAATTTCATCATGAACATAAAGAACACGAAGAACAGATGAGAGAATCTAAAAACTCCTATTTTGATCCACTAAAATCTAAAACCGTGAATGACTGAATGTTTGTGGCTGCCATCTAACTTAAACCTAAACCTAAAATGGAAATGGGTCAGCTCAAAACGAAAATAAAATAAAATGGGCTTTAATTACAAAATTCGAGCTTAACTAAAATCCAAAAATACATATGACTTCGGCTCCAAAATTGACAGCCCTCTTGTCCGAATTTGCTCTTCATGTCTGCATAACAATTGTAGCTCTCTGAATCATCTGAAATATGAGACAAAAATGAGGCAAATCCGATTTCTGGTTCAAGGGTTATGGTCAAAATAGTGAAGCAATGTAAAATTGGAATTTTATTATTAAAAATGGCTAAAACATAATAAAAGGCCCAAAGCCCAAATAAGTATAAAAGCCATTATTTATTACCTAAGGAGTCCTAAATTATTAATTAAGAGACAAAAAGTAGTGTATGAAATATTCAATTATCAATGATACAGGTTGGCCTGAGATGATGATGGACATTTCTTGACCAATAATGATCTAGTAACAATTTAGTAAAATCACCATTAAATATGGTTAAAATATTTAAAAACTGCATTGATTAGATTCACTCCCCCTATGTCTTTAAACTATTGTAGAAAAGGAATTAATAGAGCGCACCTAATTTTTTATGATGCTCTTGAATCCTTCATTCCAATTAGTCTTAAAATAGTGATAGGTTAGAACAAACACGCCACACTTATATTCCCGAGTAAATTATAGAAAACTACTTATTTCATGAGATTTTCTCTTCATGATAACTTCAAAACATGATGCTAGCACTTGAATTCATAATTCCTAAAACAACGAATTTAGATGAAAAGGAAAAAATGAAATGTAATGAAAGTGATAGCCACCAAATAATATATAATTTTTTTATACGTGTCTTGTTTTTTAACTTTTAAAATGAGATGTTTCAATCAAGAATTGGATGTAAGGAAAGATTTAAACTTGTATCTTGATTTTAAAAGGAAAATATGGAATAAAAATGTCCCAAAAAGACCATGTGATGTTTGTCTTACAATACTTTATTTCCTTTTAAATATTTGGGACCACAAAAAAATAAATAAAGAACAAAACAAAATTGACCCGGAAATAAAGTAGAAACATAAAAGAGTGATGGCAAAGAGAACCTTTATGAAAACTCATAAACAAATCCTGGTTTTTGTGTTTTCTAGAATATATGAGACGTTTTGAAATATACAGCATAACTCAACTATTTCAATTCCTTAGTTCTTACTTACCGAACTTTCATTCCCAATTTCATGGAATTCAAAAATAAGTTTCTTGAACAAGTCGCTTACCTTCATGAAAAATGATATTCGAGTTGGATGCAAATGAATTTTAATCATATCAATGATATACCAAATACCATGAGAAAAATAAATCTTGAATAGTATTTGGTACACCGTTGGTCGGCCAAAATTCATCTCCACTATGTTTATGTATTAGGATGAGTCCTTATGTGTATTGTTTTACGGCTGGTGGAGAAGTTGGTTAGGAGAGATACTAAGAAGTCTCTTAAATAAGGTATGAATTTGTCCCTGTTTTAAGGTAGAAAAACAGTCGAGTGTCCAAGCTATGGTGATGACGGAAAACTAGACTTGCTTTAATGGATGGAAGGCATTCAAATAGAATAACAAGTAAGAAGACCTTTGAAACAAAGGAGAAAGCATGCAAACAAAAGTGTGCTAAATCTAAGAAATGTTAAGCACTTAGGAAGGTGAAAATGAGTACCGAGATTATATAAGAATAAGAAGTCAAGAAAGAGATAGCCAAATGGAACAGAGAGGAGAAACCAAATCTAGGAGAGTGATGATTGTCTTGATTGAAGCGGGTATATGTCTCGAGTATGGTTACTGGCCTGTTTGCTTCACTTGATTTATAGTCACATGAATCATGCTCTTTCTATTTATTACAACTATGAATCCACCACTGCAAGCAAAACCACGGCTGAAACCACTTAGAGATATGAATAAACCGGGTGCAATGTAGAAGTTACAGAGAGCTGAATCAATGGCGTTTTGAAAGAGGAGGCAAAATATCTATAAATGACTTTCTAATATATGAAAAGTTGGGTTAGATGATACAGGTTGGGTTGAGATGATGGTGGACATTTCTTGACCAATCATGATTTAGTGACAATTTAGTAAAATCACCATTAAATATGGTTAAAATATTTAAAAACTGCATTCATTAGATTCACTCCCCCTAAGTTTTTAAACTATTGTAGAAAAGGAACTAATAGAGCGCACCTAAGTTTTTATGATGCTCTTTAATCCTTCATTCCATTTAGTGTTAAAATAGTGATAGGTTAGAACAAACACGCCAACACACTTATATTCCTTATTAAATTTCACGCCAACACACTTATATTCCTTATTAAATTATTAAAAACTTTTAGTTCTCATGTTTTTGATGATAACAATTTTAATGTAATTAATCTTTGATATTCAATGAAAATTTGAATTTTTGATTTACCTCTAGTTAAATAATTAAAGCCTCGAGTTATATGTTTCAATGGTTAAATGTTTTTCACTTGCTACCTTGAAGTAAAAATGTTTTGACTCTAGGCATCTCTCAAAAATACCTCCGAGACATCAATTCTTTAATGTCAATGGCATTCTCGTTATTTTTGCTAAAAACTAGTTTTGCTTCAAGTCATCTATCTAAGTGCCTCCGGTCATTCCCGCATATGTTTGGAAAATCCATTTTAAATGGCAAAACCGCAATTATGGTGAAAATTCAATCTAATGGTAAAATCGTAAATATGCTGAACTTCATCCCTTGCCTCTAGTCAATTAGTGAGTTGCCTCAAGTCATTCCCGGTTCATTTCACGCATATGTTTCAAAATCCAACTTCATAATGGCAAATTCGTAATTACTTTGAATTTCATTTTTAATGGCAAAATTGTAATTACACCTGAACTTTACCTCATGACTCTAGTCAATACGTAATTGCCTCAAGGCATCTCTTTTCCTCCAAAGCACATGTGACTTTCGAAATATAAACTAATGGCAATATTGTAATTATGCTTAAACTCTTCTTTTGCCTCAAGTCGTGAATTACCTCAAGGCAACTTGACTTCACTTTATTCATACTTACAGTCAAGACAATGTGCACTATTTCAAATTGCCTTAAGTCATTTATTTATTGCCTCAAGGCAACTTGACTCAAGGCACTTTATTCTTTCCTCCAGTCAAGTCGACGCTTGGCCATTTCCTGTTATATCAAAGACTATGCCTCTATTCATTTATTATCTACCTCTAGTCATGTTAACTCGAGGCATCGATTAATTGACTCAAGGCAAATTATCCTGTTACTTGTTTTCACGCTAATATCGTATTTGCCTCTAGTTAGAAAGATATTGCCTCTAGTCATGATAACTCAAGGCATCATATTTTTGATTCAAGGCAAAATCTTCAAATGCCTCATTCTTACCTCTAGTCAATTAATATGCCTTCAGTCATGCTCCTCAAGTCATATCTTTCTAATTATCAAATCACTAGTCTCAGGAAAATCAAAATCAAATGATTATGATTTTGTTTCTTCAAATCATTACTCATTACTATTCTTAATTTCATTTAATCAATTTGTTAATGAGTTACAGATTATTAGGATGAGGATCAACATAGGATGTTGACTGAAGCAATCCGGCATTTTACCTATTCGAGAAACTCAACCAACAGACATATCTCTGCGACGTTCTTAGCAAGAATATTTCATTTCCTTTGCTGGGTCTCAACGGTCATAATAACAATCACGGGAATAAATGGCGATGATTAATTCCGACCATTTTAAAGAGCATCAACGGATACATTTTTCAAGCTTCTCAATGGTCATGAGATCAACTATATATACCTGAAGTTTTGAATTCATCAAAAACACCGAAAAACACTGTGCACTCTACTCTTATTGTATTCAATTGTTTTTGTCTATTCTATTAATATCTTCAGATATCGTGTACCTCAGTGTTTATCTTTATCTACTCGTGAAGAGTTTCAAAACACTTATTTGATTATTGTATTATAAAATCTTAAGGTTGTGGAACCTTAAGTGGGTATACAATTACAGCTTGTAAGGGGGAGTGAGTCCTAGTAAGAGGATTATCAAAGTACAGTGTAATTGTCTTTGAAAGATGGCGAAAATCCCAGGTGTTCTGGGGACTGGACATAGGTCGAAGTAATAGATTGAACCAGTATAAATTGCTATGTGTCTGTTTGCTTTTCTTGTCTCTGTTTCATTTATGCTTGTGTGATTCACGAAAAGAATTTGAGATCACCTATTCACCCTCTCTAGGTGATATTCCACCTTCAAAAACTACTTATTTCATGAGATTTTCTCTTCGTGATAACTTCAAAACATGATGCTAGTACTTGAATTCATAATTCCTAAAAGAACAAAATTATATAAAAAGGATAAAAATGAAATGTAATGAAAGTGATAGCAACCTAATAAGATTTTTTTAAAAAAATACATGTGTCTTGTTTTTTAAAATTTTAAAATGAGATGTTTCAATCAAGAATTAGATTTAAAGAAAGATATAAACTTGTATCTTGATTTTAAAAGGAAAATATGGAATAAATCTATCCCAAAAAGACCTTGGACATTTCTTGACCAATCATGATCTAGTGATAATTTAGTAAAATCACCATTAAATATGCTTAAAATATTTAAAAACCGCATTCATTAGATTCACTCCCCCTATGTTTTTAAACTATTGTAGAAAAGGAACTAATAGAGCACAAGTAATTTTTTATGATGCTCTTCATTCCTTTTAGTCTTAAAATAGAGATAGGTTAGAACAAACATGCCAACACACTTATTTTCCTTAGTAAATTATCGAAAACTGCTTATTTCACGAGATTTTCTCTTCGTGATAACTTCAAAACATGATGCTACTACTTGAATTCATAATTCCTAAAAGAAAAAATTAGATAAAAAGGAAAAATGAAATGTAATAAGAGTGATAGCCACCTAATAAGATTTTTTTTTATTTAAATTTTTTTTTTAAAATTTAAAATGAGATGTTTCAATCAAGAATTGGATGTAAGGAAAGATTTAAAATTGTATCTCGATTTTAAAAGGAAAATATGGAATAAATCGTCCCAAAAAGACCATGTGATGTCTGTCTTACTATTCTTTATTTCCTTTTAAATATTTTGGACCATCAAAAAAAATAAAGAACAAAAACAAAATTAACCCGGAAATAGAGTAGCAACATAAAAGAGTGATGGCAAAGAGAACCTTGATGAAAAGTCATAAACAAATCCAGTTTCTCGTGTTTTCTAGAATACATGAGACGTTTTGAAATATATGTCATAACTCAACTATTTCAATTCCTTAGTTCTTACTTACCAAACTTTCATTCCCAATTTCATGGAATCCAAAAATAAGTTTCTTGAACAAGTCACTTACCTTCATGAAAAATGATATTCATGGTGGATACAAATGAATTTTAATCAAATCAATGATATACCAAATACCATGAGAAAAATAAATCTTGAATAGTATTTGGTACACCGTTGACTGGCCAAAATTCATCTCCACTATGTTTATGTATTAGGATGAGTCCTTATGTGTATTGTTTTATGGCTGGAGGAGAAGTTGGTGAGGAGAGATATAAAGAAGTCTCTTAAATAAGGTATGAATTTGTCCCTGTTTTAAGTTAGGAAAACAGTAGAGTGACCAAGCTATGGTGATGACGGAAAAGTAGACTTGCTTTAATGGATGGAAGGCATTCGAAATAGAATAACAAGATAGAAGACTGTGAAACAAAGGAGAAAGCATGCAAACAAAAGTGTGCTAAATCTAATATATTTTAAGCTCTTAGGAAGGTGAAAATGAGTACCGAGATTATATAGGAATAAGAAGTCAAGAAAGAGATAGCAAAATGGAACAAAGAGGAGAAACCAAATTGTAGGAGGGTGCGATTGTCTTAGATTGAAGCGGGTATATGTCGAGTATGGTTATCGGCCTTTGTTTGCTTCACTTGATTTATAGTCACGTGAATCATGCTCTTTCTAATTTATTACAACTATGAATCCACCCTTTGCCCGGGAAAACCACGGCTGAAACCACTTAGAGATATGAATAAACCAGGTGCAATGTAGGAAATTACGTGAGTTGAATCAATGTGGTTTTGAAAGAGCAGCAAAATATATATAAATGCCTTTCTTATATATGGAAAGTTGGGTTAGATGGTACAGGTTGGCCTGAGATGATGGTGGACATTTCTTGACCAATCATGATCTAGTGACAATTTAGTAAAATCACCATTAAATATGGTTAAAATATTTAAAAACTGCATTCATTAGATTCACTCCCCCTATGTTTTTAAACTATTGTAGAAAATGAACTAATAGAGCGCACCTAATTTTTTATGATGCTCATGAATGCTTCATTCCATTTATTCTTAAAATAGTGATAGGTTAGAACAAACACGCCAACACACTTATATTCCTTAGTAAATTATAGAAAACTACTTATTTCATGAGATTTCTTCCTCGTGATAACTTCAAAACATGATGCTAGTACTTGAATTCATAATTCCTAAAAGAACGAAATTAGATAAAAAGGAAAAAAATGAAATGTAATGAAAGTGATAGCCACCTAATAATATTGTTTTTTTTAAATAAAAAAATATATGTGTACTATTTTTTAAATTTTAAAATGAGATGTTTCAATCAAGAATTGGATGTAAGGAAAGATATAAAATTGTATCTCGATTTTAAAAGGAAAATATGGAATAAATCTTTCCCAAAAAGACAATGTGATGTCTGTCTTACTATTCTTTATTTCCTTTTAAATATTTTGGACCACCAAAAAAAAAATAAAGAACAAAAACAAAATTAACCCGGAAATAGAGTAGCAACATAAAAGAGTGATGGCAAAGAGAACCTTGATGAAAAGTCATAAACAAATCCAGGTTCTTGTGTTTTCTAGAATACATGAGACGTTTTGAAATATACGTCATAACTCAACTATTTCAATTCCTTAGTTCTTACTTACCGAACTTTCATTCCCAATTTCATGGAATCCAAAAATAAGTTTCTTGAACAAGTCACTTACCTTCATGAAAAATGATATTCATGGTGGATACAAATGAATTTTAATCAAATCAATGCTATACCAAATACCATGAGAAAAATAAATCTTGAATAGTATTTGGTACACCGTTGACTGGCCAAAATTCATCTCCACTATTTTTATGTATTAGGATGAGTTCTTATGTGTATTGTTTTATGGCTGGAGGAGAAGTTGGTGAGGAGAGATACAAAGAAGTCTCTTAAATAAGGTTTGAATTTGTCCCTTTTTAAGGTAGAAAACAAAATGAGTGACCAAGCTATGGTGATGATGGAAAAGTAGACTTGCTTTAATGGATGGAAGGCATTCGAAATAGAATAACAAGATAGAAGACCTGTGAAACAAAGGAGAAAGCATGCAAACAAAAGTGTGCTAAATCTAATATATTTTAAGCTCTTAGGAAGGTGAAAATGAGTACCGAGATTATATAGGAATAAGAAGTCAAGAAAGAGATAGCCAAATGGAACAAAGAGGATAAACCAAATTGTAGGAGGGTGGCAGATTGTCTTAGATTGAAGCGGGTATATGTCCGGAGTATGGTTACTGGCCTGTTTGCTTCACTTGATTTATAGTCACGTGAATCATGATCTTTCTATTTATTACAGCTATGAATCCACCACTGCCAGGAAAACCGCGGCTGAAACCACTAAGAGATATGAATAAACCAGGTGCAATGTAGGAAATTACAGAGAGCTGAATCAATGTGGTTTTGAAAGAGCAGGCAAAATATCTATAAATGCCTTTCTTATATATGGAAAGTTGGGTTAGATGGTACAAGTTGGCCTGAGATGATGGTGGACATTTCTTGACCAATCATGATCTAGTGACAATTTAGTAAAATCACCATTAAATATGGTTAAAATATTTAAAAACTCCATTGATTAGATTCACTCCCCTTATGTTTTTAAACTATTGTAGAAAAGGAACTAATAGAGCGCACCTAATTTTTTATGATGCTCATGAATGCTTCATTCCATTTAGTCTTAAAATAGTGATAGGTTAGAACAAACACGCCAACACACTTATATTCCTTAGTAAATCATAGAAAACTACTTATTTCATGAGATTTTCTCTTCGTAATAACTTCAAAACATGATGCGAGTACTTGAATTCATAATTCCTAAAAGAACGAAATTAGATAAAAAAGGAAAAAATGAAATGTAATGAGAGTTATAGCCACCTAATAAGATTGTGTTTTTTTTTTTTTAAATGTATGTGTATTGTTTTTTAAATTTTAAAATGAGATGTTTCAATCAAGAATTGGATTTAAGGAAAAATTTAAACTTGTATCTTTATTTTAAATGGAAAATATGGAATAAATCTGTCCCAAAAAGACCACGTGATGTCTGTCTTACTATTCTTTATTTGCTTTTAAATATTTTGGACCATAAAAAAAAATAAAGAACAAAAACAAAATTAACCAGGAAATAGAGTAGCAACATAAAAGAATGATGGCAAAGAGAACCTTGATGAAAACTCATAAACAAATCCTGTTTTTTGTGTTTTCTAGAATACACGAGACTTTTTGAAATATACCTCATAACTCAACTATTTCAATTCCTTAGTTCTTACTTACCGAACTTTCATTCCCAATTTCATGGAATCCAAAAATAAGTTTCTTGAACAAGTGCCTTACCGTCATGAAAAATGATATTCTTGGTGGAAAAAAATGAATTTTAATTAAATCAATGATATACCAAATACCATGAGAAAAATAAATCTTGAATAGTATTTGGTACACCATTGACTGGCCAAAGTTCATCTCCACTATGTTTATGTATTAGGATGAGTCCTTATGTTTATTGTTTTATGGCTGGAGAAGAACTTGGTGAGGAGAGATACTAAGAAGTCTCTTAAATAAGGTATGAATTTGTCCATGTTTTAAGGTAGAAAAACAGTCGAGTGACCAAGCTATGGTGATGATAGAAAGCTAAACTTGCTTGAAGGGATTAAAGGCCAACAAACTCAACTCTCATTGGCAATAGAGTAACAAGATAAAAGACCTCTGAAACTAAGGAATGTTTATGGGGGGAACATACAAACAAAAGTGTGCTAACTCTAAGAAATTTTAAACTCATAGGAAGGTAAATATGAGTTCTGAGATTATTTGAGAAAAAGAAGCCAAGGGAGAGATAGCCACATGGAACAAAGAGGAGAAAGCAAATTGTATGAGGGTGATGGATTGTCTTCAAATTGAAGCAGGTATATATTGATCTTCGAAGCATGGTTACTAGCCTATTTGCTTCACCTGTTTTATAGTCACATGAATCATGCTCTTTCTATTTATTACAGCTATGAATCGACCACTGCTAGCAAAACAACGACTGAAACCACATACATATATCAATAAACTAGGTAATCTCTATAAATGCCTTCTGATAGAGTTAATGGCTGAGTCAATGGCTTTTTGATAGAGTAGGCATAATCTCTATAAATGCCTTTCTAAGCTATGGAAAGTTGTATGGCAAAGGTTCACTCGAAATGATAGTGGACATTTCCTTGAGCAATCTTGATCGAATGACAATTTAGTAAAATCACCATTAAATATGGTTAAAATATTTAAAACCTGTATTCATTAGATTCATTCCCCCTTAGTTTTCAAACTATTGTAGAAGAGGCACTAATAGAGCGCACCTAATTTTTCATGATGCTCTTGAGTCATTCATTCCATTTAGTGTTGAAATAGTGATAGATTAGAACAAACAAGCCAACACATTTATATTCCTTAGTAAATTATAGCAAACTACTTATTTTATAAGATTTTGTTTTCTTGATAACTTCAAAACATGATCCTTGTACTCAAATTCATAATTCCTAAACCAAGGAATTTGGATAAGAAGGATAAAATGAAATTTCATGAAAGTGATAGCCACCTAATAAAAAACTTTTGTGGTACATGCACTATTTTTTAACTTTTAAAATGAATTTTTTCAATCAAGAATTGGATGTAAGAAAAGATTTAAAACTTGTATCAAATTTTTAAAAGGAAAAAATGGAATAAATTTGTCTAGGCAAGGCCATGCACTATCTTTCTTACTATTTTTGCTTTCATTCTAATATTTGGTTACCTAAAAAAAAAAAAAACCAAGAACATAAAGAAAATCAATCCGGAATGAAAGTAGCTTCATAAACAAATCCTGTTTTTTTTTTTTTTTTGGTGTTTTTCGGAATATATGAGACGTTTTGAAATATACAAAAGCATAACTCAGCTATTTCAATTCCTTAGGTCTTACTTATCGAACTTTCATTCCAAATTTCATGGAATCCAAAAATAAGTTTCTTGAACAAGTCGCTTAACTTCATGAAAAACGATATTCTTTGTGGAAACAAATGAATTTTAATGATATCGACGATATACCAAATATAATCAAAAAAAATAAATCTCAAATAGTATTTGGTACACTGTTAATTGGTCGAAATTCATCTCCACATAGCATATGTATTAGGAAGAGTCATTATGTGTATTTTTTTTTTTTTTTATGGCTAGAGGAGAGTTTGGTGAGATGTGATACCAAAAAGTCTCTTAAATAATGAATAAATTTGTCCATGTTTGAGGGTAGAAACACAGTCGAGTGACCATGTTATGGTGATGATGAAAAGTAAAACTTGCCTGAAGGGATCAAAGGCCAGCAAAGTCAACTCTCATTGGCAATGGAGTAACAAGAAAAAATACCTGTGAAACTAAGGAATGTTTATAGGGGACAACATGCAAACAAAAGTGTCCTAATTATATGAAATTTTAAATCTTATGAAGGTAAATATGAGTTCCGAGATTGTTTAAGAAAAAGAAGCCAAGGAAGAGATAGCCAAATGGAACAAAGAGGAGAAACCAAATTTATAAGGGTGATGGATTGTCTTCAAATTGAAGCAGGTATATATTGATGTCCAGAGTATGGTTACTAGCCTATTTACTTCACTTGTATATATGTTTTATAGTCACATGAATCATGCTCTTTCTATTTATTATAGCTATGAATCCACTATTTCCAGTAAGATCATGGATGAAACCACTTACAAATATCAATAAACCAGGTACAACGTAGGAACTTACAGAGGGCTGAATCAATGGCTTTTTGTAAGAGTAGGCAAAATCTCTATAAATGCCATTCTAATATATAGAAAGTCGTGTTAAATGGTAGAGGTTGGCTAGAAATGACGGTGGACATTTCCTTGGTCAATCATGATCTAATGACAATTTAGTAAAATCACCATTAAATATGGTTAAAATATTTAAAATTTCATTCATTAGATTCATTCCTCCTACATTTTTAAAATATTGTAGAACAACCACTAATAGAGCACGCCCAAATTTTTATGACGCTCTTGAATCACTCATTCCATTTTGTCTTGGAATAGAGATAGGTTAGAACAAACACGCCAACACACTTATATTCCTTAGTAAATTATAGCAAACTAGTTATTTCATGAGATTTTCTTTTCTTGATAACTTCAAAATATGATCCTAGCACTCAAATTCATAATTCCTAAAACAAAGAATTTGGATATGAAGAATAAAATGAAAGTTAAAGAAAGTGATAGCCACCTAACAAGAAACTTTTGTGGTACATGCACTTTTTTTTTTTTTAACTTTTAAAATGAGATGTTTCAATAAAAAATTGGATATAAGGAAAGATTTAAAACTTGTATCAAGATTTAAAAGGAAAAAATGGAGTAAATCCGTCTAAGCATCACTATGCGATGTCTTTCTTACTATTTTTGCTTTTGTTTCTAATATTTGATTACCCAAGAAAAAAAAAAATAGAACATAAAGAAAATTGATCTGGAATTAAAGTAGCAACATAAAAGAGTCATGACAATGAGAACCGTGATGAAAACTCATAAACAAATCATTTTTTTTTTGTTTTGTATTTTCCAATATAAATGAGCCATTTTGAGATATTAAGCGTAACTCACCTATTTCAATTCCATAGTTCTTTCTTACCGAACTTTCATTCCCAATTTCATGGAATCCAAAACTAAGTTTCTTGAAGAAGTCACTGAACTTCATGAAAAAGGATATTCTTGGTGGAAACAAATGAATTTTAATCAGATCAACGATATACAAAATACCATGTGAAATATAAATCTCGAATAGTATTTGCTAGACCATTGACTGGCGAAAATTCATCTCCACTATTTATATGAATCAGGATGAGTCATTATGTGTATTGTTTTATGGCTAGCAGAGACTTTGGTGAAAAGAGATACCATAACGTCTCTTAAAGAGGGAATGAATTTGTTATACTGATTAGGGAAAACTGGACTTGCTAGAAGGGATCCAAGGTCAGTAAAGTCTCCTCTCATTGGCGATATAGTAAAAAGATAAAGGACTTGTGAAACTAAGGAATGATTATAGGGGAAAACATGCAAACGAAAATGTGCTAATTCTAAGAAATTTTAAACTCCTAGGAAGGTAAATATCGGTACCGAGATTATCTGAAAATAGAAGCCAAGAAAGAGATAGGCAAATGGAAAAAGGGGAGAAAGCAAATTTTAGGTAGGTGATGGATTGTCTTTAGATTGAAGTAGGTATATATTGATGTCCGGAATATGGTTACTGGCCTATTTGCCTTACTTGTTTTATAGTCAAGCCAATCATGCTCATTCTATTTATTACAGCTATGAGTCCACTATTGCTAGCAAAACCACAGGTAAAACCACTTACAAATATCAATAAACCATGTGCAATTTACGAAATTACAAAGGACCGAATCAACGTCTTTTTGAAACAGTAGGCATAATCTCTTTAACTTCATTTCTAATATATGGAAAGTCATGTTAGATAGGTAGTGGTTGGCTTGAAGTGATGGTGGACATTTCCTTGAGCAAACATGATCTAATGGCAATTTAGTAAAATCACCATTAACTATGGTTAAAATATTTAAAAACTACATTCATTAGATTCATTCCCCTAAGTTTTTAAACTATTGTAGAAGAGGCACTAATAGAACACACCTAATTTTTTATGATGCTCTTGAATCATTCATTCCATTGAGTCTTGAAATAGTGATATGTTAGAACAAACACGTCAACACACTTATATTCCTTAGTAAATTATGGCAAATTACTTATTTCATGAGATTTTCTTTTCTTGATAACTTCAAAACATAATCCTAGTACTCGAATTCTTAATTCCTAAAACAAGGAATTTGGATAAGAAGGGTAAAATGAAATTTAATGAAAGTGATAACCACCTAACAAGAAACTTTTGTGATACATGCACTATTTTTTAACTTTAAAATGAGATGTTTCAATCAAGAATTGGATGTAAGGAAAGATTTAAAGCTTGTATAAAGATTTTAAAAGGAAAATATGGAATAAATCCGTCTGGCAAGACCATGCGATGTATTTCTTACTTTTTTTTTATTTCCTTTCTAATATTTGGTAACACAGGAAAAAAAGAACAAAAAGAAAATTGATTTGGAAATAAAGTAGAAATATAAAAGAGTCATAACAAAGAGAACTGTGATGAAAACTCAAACAAATCCTATTTTTTGTTTTTTCTAGTATATATGAGACATTTTGAAATATACAGCATAATCCACCTATTTCAATTCCTTACTTCTTACTTACCAAACTTTTATTCCGAATTTCATGGAATCCAAAAATAAGTTTCTCCAACAAGTCATTTAACTACATGAAAAACGATATTCTTGGTGGAAACAAATGAATTTTAATCAGATCGACGATGTACCAAATACCATGAGAAAAATAAATCTTCAATAGTATTTGGTACACCATTGACTGGCCAAAATTCATCTCCACTATGTATATGTATCAGGATGAGTCATTATGTGTATTGTTTTATGGCTAGAGGAGAGCTAAGTTTGGTGAGAAGATATACCAAGAAGTCTCTCAAATAATGAATGAATTTGTCCATATTTGAGGGTAGAAACACAGTCGAGTGACCATGTTATGGTGATGACGGAAACCTAGACTTGCTTAATAGGATCAAAGGCGAGCAAATTCAACTCTTATGTGCAATAGAGTAAGAAGATAAAGGACTTGTGAAGCTAAGGAATGTTTATAGGGGAAAATTTGCAAACTAAAGTATGCTAATTCTAAGAAATTTTAAAATCTTAGGAAGGTAAATATTAGTACCAAGATTATTTGAGAAAACGAAGTGAAGCAAGAGATAGCCAAATGGAACAAAGAGGAGAAAGCAAATTGTAGGAGGGTGATGGATTGTCTTCAAATTGAAGTGGGTATATATTGATGTCCCGAGTATGGTTACTGGCCTATTTGCTTCGCTTGTTTTATAATCATGTGAATCATTCTCTCTCTATTTATTACAGCTATGAATCCACCACTGCTAGCAAAACCATGGCTGAAACCACTTAAAGATATCAATAAACTAGGTGCAATGTACAAAATTATAGAGGGCTGAGTCAATGGCTTTTTGAAAGAGTAGGCAGAATCTCCATAAATGCCTTTCTAATTTATGGAAAGTCGTGTTAGATAGTCGAGATTTGCTTGAAATGATGGTAAACACATCCTTCAACAATCATGATCTAATGACAATTTAGTTAAATCACCATTAAATATGGTTAAAATATTTAAAAACTACATTTAGAGTCATTCCCACTACGTTTTTAAACTATTGTACAAAAGGCACTAATAGAGCACACCTATTTTTTTTTTTTTTTTTTTTTTTTTTTTATGCTCTTGAATCATTCATTCGATTTAGTCTTGAAATGGTGATAGGTTAGATCAAAGACGCTAACAAACTTATATTCTTTAGGAAATTATAGCAAACTGGTTATTTCTTGAGCTTTTCTTTTATTGATAACTTCAAAATGTGATCCTAGTACTCGAATTCATAATTCCTAAAACAAGGAATTTGGATTTGAAGGATAAAATGGAATTTAATGAAAGTGATAGCCACTTAATAAGAAACTTTTGTGGTACATGCACTAAAATATTTAAAACTTGTATCAAGACTTAAAGGGAAAAAATGGAATAAATCCATCAGGGCATGACTATGAGATGTCTTTCTTACTATTTTTGCTTTCATTTCTAATATTTGGTTACCAAAAAAAAACATAAAGAAAATCGATTCAGAATTAAAGTAGCAATGTAAAAGAGTCATAACAAAGAGACCATGATGAAAACTCATAAACAAAATCCTGTTTTTTGTTGTTTTTTTCTAGTATATATGAGAGATTTTGAAATATACAGTGTAACTCACCTATTTCAATTCCTTAGTTCTTACATACCAAACTTTCATTCCCAATTTCATGGAATACAAAAATAAGCTTTCTTGAAGAAGTCGCTTATAACTTCATGAAAAATGATATTCTTGGTGGAAATAAATGAATTTTAATTAGATCAATGATATATACTCAATGCCATGAGAAAAAAAATCTCAAATAGTATTTAGTATACTGTTGACTGGCCAAAATTCTTCTCCACTATGTATATGTGTCAGGATGAGTCATTATGTACTTTGTTTTGTGACTAGAGGAGAGTCTGATGAGAAGAGATACAAAGAAGTCTTTAAATAAGGAATGAATTTGTCCATGTCAAAACACAGTCAAGTGACCATGTTATGGTGATGATGGAAAACTAAACTTGCTTGAGGGGATTGAAGGCCAGTAAAGTCAACTCTTATTGGTAATATAGTAACAAGATAAAGGACTTGTCAAACCAAGAAATATGCAAACAAAAGTGTGCTATTTCTAAGAAATTTTAAACTCTTGGGAAGGTAAATATGGGTTCTGAGATTATTTGAGAAATAGAAGCCTAGAAAGAGATAACCAAATGGAAAAAAGCGAAGAAAGCAAATTGCAGGAGGGTGATGGATTGTCTCCAGATTGAATAGGGTATATATCGAGGGAAGAAGTATGGTTATTGGGTTGTTTTCTTCACTTGTTTTTTAGTCACATGATTCATTCTCTTGCTAATTATTATAGCTATGAACCCACTAGTGCCAGCAAAACCACGGTTGAAACTACTTACAAATATCAATAGGTTAGGTGCAATGTACAGAATTATAAAGGGTTGAATCAATGGCTTTCTGAAAGAGTTGGCAAAATCTCTATAGATGCCTTTTTTGTTTATAAAAACTCATGTTAGATGGTAGAGATTCGCTTGAAATGATGGTGGACATGTCCTTGAACAATCATGATCTAATGGCAATTTTGTAAAATCACCATTAATATGGTTACAATATTTAAAAATTGCATTCATTAGATTAATTGCCCCAACGTTTTTAAACTATTGAAGAACAAGCACTAATAGAGCACACCTAATTTTTTGAGGCTCTTGAATGATTCATTCCATTTAGGCTTGAAATAGCGATAGGTTAGAACAAACATGTCAAAACACTTATATTCCTTAGTAAATTATAGCAAACTAGTTATTTCATGATATTTTCTTTTATTGATAACTTCAAAACATCATCCTAGTACTCAAATTGATAATTCCTAAAGCAAGGATTTTGAAAATAAAGGACAAAAGAAAATTTGAAGAAAGAGATAGAAACCTAATAAAATGAGATTTTTTATTCAACCAAAAAATTGGATGTAAGGAAAGATTTAAAACTTGTATCGAAATTTAAAAGGAAAAATGGAATAAATACGTCAGGCAAGACTATGTGATGTCTTTCGACTAGTATTGTTGTCATTTCTAATATTTGGTTTCCTGTAGAAAATCAAGAACATAAAGAAAATAAATCTGGAATTAAAGTAGCAACATAAAAGAGTCATAAAAAGAGAACCATGATGAAAACTCTTAAACAAATCCCATTTTTTATGTTTTTGAGTATATATGAGACATTTTGAAATACATAGTGAAAATCACCTATTCTATGCCTTAGTTCTTACTTACCGAATTTTCATTTCCAATTTCACAAAATCTGAAATAAGTTTCCCTAGGAAGTTGTTGGTCGATTTCCTTGATGGAAAGTGAACCAGTCGAACAAGTAATAAAGTGTAAGTAGAGTATCATCCCACGTAGAGGCGAGATACCAAAGAGTGACGCTCGATTTGCTATGAAAGTTGTGTAAACGGAAAGTAGATATAATAGGGTTGAGAGGTTTTGTAGTTATGCTAATAATAGAAATAAAAAGAGTGAATTAAATTTGAGAAGATATCAGTAAGAAGTTAGGCTGGACTCAGAATCATCCTTAAGTGCATCAATCCCCCAGTTACTCTACCCATTACTATAACATCTATGCTGCACGGCTTCCGCAATGCTACAAAGATGACCACTAACTACAAAGCTATTTGGTTAACCCACCACTATAATCTACCAAAGCTTCCGCGTCCGATACATATGATGCTAACTATACTTCTTCCATATTCCTATGGCAACTTTCTAGTTAGATCTGCTTTACACACAAGGTGTCATGGTCATGAGAGGTAGACCCATTCCTACAGTCTACAATAATAGGTCAAGCCGTGCACGGGCTGCCTAGCAAACACTGTTTCTCAAAGGTCTAACCTCAACTCCTTGCTAGTAAGATGAGGCCACAAATCTAGCCCTTAGCTTCCGCTAACTGACTAATAATTAATGCACTGATAAGCAAACCAAATTTATTAAATTAAGAACTTGCAACTGGGTTCATTTAACACTTAAGAAATCATCCTCGTCGGCCATATGAAAATCGGTTCATGACCGACGAGGAAACACGAAACGTATAATAACAGAATGACCCATGATCTAAATACTAAAATAAAAGAGGAAGCGAAAGCTTGACAAAGTTCCGACGGCGTGGACGAAGCCCGTCACGTCACCACTCCACGTGTTCTTCTCTCCGTCATCGCAAGGAAGGATCTTTGGGTTGTCCTGGAAATCTCGTGCTTTGTGAAATCTCTCACTCTTCTCTTGAGTCTGCCGAATGTGGAATCTTGTTCTGGGCTCTCTCCCACTCTCCTAGGGTTGGCTCTGCTGTCTCTTTATATAATCAGGCTTTCTTGCGGCTCAAGTTACAGCGAGTTGGGACTTTCCTAATCTGTTGAGATCTATCGTATCTCTCGATCTGAGTAGATTGCTTCTGCTGATCCTGCGGGATTCTTCAAATCTTTTAGTTTCGGTCCTCCGCATCTTCTATTCTATTATGTCAACAATCTACCTATCGTTATCGCCCTTTTCTTTTATTCCTAAAATCACCTAGATAAAAAAGTCAGAAAACATGCCGCATAGCATTGCGTCCTCTACTTTGCTATAGCTTTCGTGATGCCTTGCATTGCACTTCGAGTTGCTGTCAGAATGCTATAGCATCGTATCTGATTTGCTTATATGTTCTTCCTTAAAAACCATGTAATTTGCTCCTTTCTTAGCACATGTTTAGGATGTAAATGATTTATATCCTTCAATCCCTATATCATGAATATATGCCTTTTTGCTTGGATTGTTCGCAGTTAAGCTTATATTTACCATACAATTCAGTTATGAAAATAGAGGAAAACATGGCATAATTTGTGCTCATCAGAAGTTAGCACAACTTCATCAAAAAGAATATTCTACATGAAAACAAATAAATTTTAATCATATCAACCATATAGCAAAGACCATGAGAAATATAAATCTTGAATAGTATTCGATATACTGTCGACTGGTTAAAATTCATCTCCACTGTGTATATATATCTAGTTGAGTCATTATGTGTATGGTTTTATAGCTAGAGGAGAGACTAGTGAGAAGAGATTCAAAGAAGTCTCTTAATTAAGGAATGAATTTGTCTACGTTTGATGGTCGAAAAAAAGTCGAGTGATCATTTATGGTCATGACAGAATAGTACCCTTGCTTGAAAGGATCTAAGGCCAGCAGTGTACACTCTCAATGGTAATATAGTAACAAGATAAGGGACTTGTGAAATTAAGGAATATTCACAAGGGGGAAAATGAAAACAAAAGCGTGCGATTTCTAGGAATATGTAAACTCTAATGAATGGAAATAAGGATATGGAGAGAATTTAAGAAATAAAAACAAAGAAAGAGATAGCCAAATGGACCAAAGTGGTGAAAGCAAATTGCAAGAGGGTGATGAATTGTCTCAAAATTGAAGAGGGTATTCTTTGAGGGCCGGAGCATGATTTTTGGCCGGTTTGTATTGTATCACTTCTTTATTACTCATGTGAATCATGTTGTTTATAATTATTACAACCATGAATACATCATTGCTAGTAAAACAACGGCTTAAACCACTTATAATATCATTAAACCTGGAGCATTGTACGATAATACCTAGGGCTGAGTCTATTGTTTTCTGAAATAGTGGGTAGAATCTCTATAAATGCCTTTCTTTCGTTTTTTGGAAAGTCGTGTTTGATGGTGGAGGTTCACTTGAACCGTCAAGATCTAATGACAATTTAGTAAAATATCCACAAGATATGGTTACAATAGTTAAAAACTTCATTCATTAGATTCATTCACCCAACGTTTTAAAACTTGCACTATTAGAGCACTCCAAATTTCTTATGAGGCTCTTGAATGATTCATTCCATTTAGTCTTGAAATAGTGATAGGTTAGAACTTAGACACCAACACACTCATATTCCTTAGTAAATTATAGCATACTAGTAATTTCATGAGATTTTCTTTTATTGATAACATCAGAACATGATCATAGTACTCGAATTCATATTTCCTAAAACAAGGAATTTTAATATGAAGGATAAAAGGATATTTAGAGAAAGAGATAGCCACTTGATAAAATGAGAGTTTTCAACTGAAAATTGGATGTAAGGGAAGATTTCATACTTGTATCGAGAATTATAAGGAAGAAATGCAACAACAAAAAATACATCATTGCAAAACTATGTGATGTCTCTCTGACTATTATTGCTTTCATTTATGATATTTGGTTACACAAAAAGTAAAGAACATAAAGAAAATCAAACCGGAATTAATGTAACAACATAAAAGAGTCATGAAAAAAGAGAACCGTGTAACATCCCAAATTTTGGGATTTGAAATTTAGATATTTTATGGGAATTAATTATGTAATTTTGGTTTAAAGTAATTATGAGATTAATTATTGAATTTAAGTCATATTTTCCCATAAATTAAGGAAAAATAATTAGGAAATAATTTTTGGCATAAATATTTGGAGATAATATTTTAAGTCCAAAATAAATTTAATTGAGAAAGAAAATCCTTAAATAGAATTAAGGATTTAAATTTTAATATTAGAAAGAAAAAGAGAAAAAAATAGAACAAATACTATTAAGCATTGGATCTTATTCATTTACAACCTCTACTTCCAAAATTTCATCATCAGACACAAAGCCCACCTATGCATTCTCATTCATTCAACGGCCCAAGTTTAAAAACCCAAAACCATTATATCATTTATTCATTTAAACTTCAATTGAAAAGTGCCTATTCACTGATTCCTTCCGTAAAAGCACGAAAAGCAACATGAAAGAAAAACGTATCAGGTATATTATAAACAAACACCATCAAAACCCTTGACCCATATCCATCATCCAAATTACCTGATTCATCTTGGCTCATATACTAACCTACTCTCATTTAAGCCCAACTTGTGAACAAGCCACCTCCCCTCCATTTAACATTCATTAAGCCCATATAAGTAACTAAACATTCCATCCAACCATTTATTCATTTATCCAATATCATATGCCACCAGAAAAAAAGAAAAAAAGAAAAGAAAAGAAACACCAAAAACGCATCAGATGAGGAATACATGGAATATTTTAAACAAAAAATAATAACTACAAAAGTAGCAACACGTAAAGCACGTGAAATGCAGAAACACGGTCCCATAAAAAGGGAAAATCCTACGAGGGATCATTTTGCAAAAAAACCCAAAAAGGACGCAAGAATCTTACCATCTCGCAGGTCCCTTGGTCCTTTTTTAGGTTTGTTTAATTTTAGTGAGTTGTAAATGAGATCGATATAGTTGTTAACCAGGACTGATATTGTTGTAAATGAGGATTGATTTAGTTATAAAAAAATTGTTGTAAATGAGGTGATTTAGTTGTAAACGAGTAAAAAAATTGTTGTAAATGAGGCTGATTTAGTTGTAAATTTTTAATGAATTTATCGAGAGAAAAGGACCAAGAGGATCTTTCTAGGATTGTCAGATTCTTAGGTCCCTTTTTAGATTTTTTTTGCCAAAATGATCCCTCAGGAGGATTTTCCCCATAAAAACACACGGTAGCAAAACGTATCTATGTTCTCCAATGCATTCCGCCAAAAGCACGCAACAGCCGTAGACATATCGGCTTTCTCTTATTCATGCGAATAAGGCACGAAACGCAACGGAAAAGGAAAGCAAAGAAACACAACGCCGTTCACGCAATACCTCTTCCTCGAACCCAGCGTTGACCGTTGTTCTTCCTCCTTGGTCAGGACCCTCCTTTCCCTATATAATCCATGCTCCCTTTGCTTCCATTCATTCATTCATCAAAGAGGAACAGAGGTAGGGAACTGAGAGAGAGAGAGAGAGAGAGTCGACGTAGGAGAAAAAAAAGGGGGAAGAAAAGTCCAGGCCGCGGTTCATCCTTCCTCTGCATCTGGTTTCTAAAACAGAGGTGTTTGTGTTACGTCGAAGGTAATCCTTTTTGAACTTTTCCTTCTAGCTTTTCCATGAATAGTTTAATGATTTAGGCTTGAGAAGGCGTGGTTGGTCCTGTGCATGTTCTCTATTTTTTTTTGACGCTAGCATAAAGGAAGTTTTGCAATTGTTTTATGTTTTTTTTCTTTAGAAAAAAAAAAGCTCACAAACTAGCACATGAGTCCAGGTATTTCTGTTTTATATTTATATATTAAGAACCATGAATATAGCAGAACCGAAACCTTATGGTATAGGTACATACAAGAAAAAAAAACCCACTATGTTACTGGGACATATCTGCATTAAGGAGTAAAAGTGAGTACCATAAGTTTATATATAATATTGCTTACGGTCATATATTACAAAGTAGCTTACTGAGGTAGTATAAATGCATTTGAGAAAATAGAAAGGTTGCTGCCAAAGTGTGTGTGTATACATAGGGAACCAAACTTGAACCAAGGAACCTTGCTTTCTTATATGTATATAATCAGAAACGTTTTCCTTGTTGTGAGCATATATGTATATATACGTGGCAACCTCTGGGAAAATATAAGAAACATTACTGTGATGTATAAATAGATATATATGCTTTTGCATTAGGGGACCTTACTATGGAAAATATATAAACACGTTATTGCAGATGGAAGTTAAAAGGTACGCTTTTGGAAAAAAGAAAGAAAGAAAAGAAAAATAAGTCTTGTGATTTCTTTATATAGATACTTATAGGTTGAAGTTATATGTCTTTATATAAATCATTTAGAACTTAGAACCTGGAAGATGAATTAGTAAGTAAGCAAACTTATTATGGCTGTAAGGTTATGTATCACGAGGAGAGTAAATGAATTCAAAAGTCTCAATTTACTAGCTGGAAATTATAATTTTATTTTAATGTTATAATGGTGAATTTTAGCAACGTACATAAATCATGTGTGAATTATAGAGAATATACTATGCATTTAATCATGAAGCATTTTAGAATGGGAGGGTCTGTTTTGTATGTATGTTAAAACAACATAGAAAGACTAGCATTTATCCTTTATGATACTAAATCTTAAGTAATGTCATAAATTTTGTGCTCGCACTCAGCTCTTAAATAAATAAATATTATTATTATCAAGAAATGAAATAAGTAATAAAATAGATAAATAATAATATTATTTACTAGTAAAAAGGGAATAAATTATAAAGGGAGTTATTAATTAATAATAAATAAAAGAGTGTTATTATTAATTAATAATAATTAAAAAGGGTATTATTAGTAAGTGAATTTTTGGGGGTTAATTCATTTTTAATCCTCTAAAAATTAGTTCGCCTAGCTAATTACATTGCAACGCGATTAAGTGACTAATGACAATGATAAACGTTTATAGGACTTCCTAAACGCCTCGACCAATCCCAACACCTACCGGACAGAAATTTAAGGATTCAAGCTCGAGGTGGGTAACTGTTATCTTATTAGCTTGTATGTATGTAATGCATGTATGACTAATCATGGTTGCTAGATAATTTGCTTGTGTGTATCCTAGCTATGGATTGAGGCTGCGTGTCTCATAGGGGGCTGCGTGTCCTAAAATGGAGCTGCGTGTTCCAAAGGGTCGGTCCTTGGCCGTTAGCTTGCGGTTACGGTGCGACTTGTTCTTGTGAATTATTCTATGCTTATACATGTGTTATCTTGTCATTCACATTTCATACTGCATATGAGATTATTTGTTACCCCGGGGTTCATTTATTTGAACTCGGCGCATGAAAAGAGGAGGTAG
Organism: Acacia acuminata; assembly: GCA_019022655.1. Taxonomy (NCBI): domain Eukaryota; kingdom Viridiplantae; phylum Streptophyta; class Magnoliopsida; order Fabales; family Fabaceae; genus Acacia; species Acacia acuminata. The sequence continues at coordinate 2,019,012 of JAFJYI010000130.1, forward strand.
TGGTTCGGGATCAAGAGGCAAGATCTTTGTAAGGGTTACGACGAGATGGGACTTTTGGAAAAAAATATGAGTAGTTAGCACGTATTTTAACGTTTATCATCTGCTATTTTGGATTACTGTATTAACATCATACTATGGGATGGATTCGAATCGCGAAAAATTTATCCTCGTATTTTCAAACTAATTTATTTTATGAAAGTTTTATTCCACAATTAAGTCGTCCAAATCATTTCGATGCCTGTGCGCTATAACTATGATAAATAAAGGCGCATTTAGGACGGGCGTTACAGAAAATGAGTACCCAGATTATATAAGAATAAGAAGTGAAGAAAGAGATAGCCAAATGGAACAAAGAGGAGAAACCAAATTGTAGGAGAGTGTGATTGTCTTGATTGAAGCGGGTATATGTGCGGGTATGGTTCTTGGCCTCTTTGCTTCACTTGATTTATAGTCACGTGAATCATGCTCTTTCTATTTATTACGGCTATGACTCCACCTGCCCTTGACAAAACCACTTTGAAACCACTTAGAGATATGAATAAACCGGAGCAATGTAGGAAGTTACGGAGATTTGAATCAAAGGCGTTTTAAAAGAGAAGGAAAAATATCTATAAATGCCTTTCTAATATATGGAAAGTTGGGTTAGATGATACGGGTTGGCACGAGATGATTGTGGACATTTCTTGACCAATAATGATCTAGTGACAATTTAGTAAAATCACCATTAAATATGGTTAAAATATTTAAAAGCGCATTCATTAGATTCACTCCCCCTAAGTTTATTGTAGAAAAGGAACTAATAGAGCGCACCTAATTTTTTATGATGCTCTTGAATCTTTCATTCCATTTAGTCTTAAAATAGTGATAGGTTAGAACAAACATGCCAACACACTTATATTCCTTAGTAAATTATAGAAAACTACTTATTTCATGAGATTTTCTCTTCGTGATAACTTCAAAACATGATGCTAGGACTTGAATTCATAATTCCTAAAACAACGAATTTAGATGAAAAGGAAAAAATGTAATGTAATGAAAGTGATAGCTACCTAATAAGATATATATATATATATATATATATTTCTATGTGTCTTGTTTTTTAACTTTTAAAATGAGATGTTTCAATCAAGAATTGGATGTAAGGAAAGATTTAAACTTGTATCTTGATTTTAAAAGGAAAATATGGAATAAAAATGTCCCAAAAGACCATGTGATGTCTGTCTTACAATACTTTATTTCCTTTTAAATATTTGGGACCACAAAAAAAAAAAAAAAAGAACAAAACAAAATTGACAGGAAATAAAGTAGAAGCATAAAAGAGTGATGGAAAAGAGAACCTTTATGAAAACTCATAAACAAATCCTAGTTTTTGTGTTTTCTAGAATATATGAGATGTTTTGAAATATACAGCATAACTTAACTATTTCAATTCCTTAGTTCTTACTTACCGAACTTTCATTCCCAATTTCATGGAATTCAAAAATAAGTTTCTTGAACAAGTCGCTTACCTTAATGAAAAATGATATTCGAGTTGGATGCAAATGAATTTTAATCATATAAATGATATACCAAATACCATGAGAAAAATAAATCTTGAACAGTATTTGGTACACCGTTGAGTGGCCAAAATTCATCTCCACTATGTTTATGTATTAGGATGAGTCCTTATGTGTATTGTTTTACGGCTGGAGGAGAAGTTGGTTAGGAGAGATACTAAGAAGTCTCTTAAATAAGGTATGAATTTTCCTTGTTTTAAGGTAGAAAAACAGTCGAGTGACCAAGCTATGGTGATGACAGAAAAATAGACTTGCTTTGATGGATGGAAGGCATTCACAATAGAATAACAAGATACAAGACTGTGAAAAAAAGAACACATGCAAACAAAAGTGTGCTAAACCTAAGAAATTTTAAGCACTTAGGAAGGTGAAAATGAGTACCCAGATTATATAAGAATAAGAAGTGAAGAAATAGATAGCCAAATGGAACAAAGAGGAGAAACCAAATTGTAGGAGAGTGATTGTCTTGATTGAAGCGGGTATATGTGCGGAGTATGGTTTCTTGGCCTATTTGCTTCACTTGATTTATAGTCACGTGAATCATGCTCTTTCTATTTATTACAGCTATGACTCCACCACTGCCAGCAAAACCACGGCTGAAACCACTTAGAGATATGAATAAACCGGGAGCAATGTTGGAAGTTACAGAGAGCTGAATCAAAGGCGTTTTAAAAGAGAAGGAAAAATATCTATAAATGCCTTTCTAATATATGGAAAGTTGGGTTAGATGATACAGGTTGGCCTGAGATGATTGTGGACATTTCTTGACCAATAATGATCTAGTGACAATTTAGTAAAATCACCATTAAATATGGTTAAAATATTTAAAAACTGCATTCATTAGATTCACTCCCCCTAAGTTTATTGTAGAAAAGGAACTAATAGAGCGCACCTAATTTTTTATGATGCTCTTGAATCTTTCATTCCATTTAGTCTTAAAATAGTGATAGGTTAGAACAAACATGCCAACACACTTATATTCCTTAGTAAATTATAGAAAACTACTTATTTCATGAGATTTTCTCTTCGTGATAACTTCAAAACATGATGCTAGGACTTGAATTCATAATTCCTAAAACAACGAATTTAGATGAAAAGGAAAAAATGTAATGTAATGAAAGTGATAGCTACCTACTAAGATATATATATATATATATATATATATATATTTCTATGTGTACTGTTTTTTAACTTTTAAAATGAGATGTTTCAATCAAGAATTGGATGTAAGGAAAGATTTAAACTTGTATCTTGATTTTAAAAGGAAAATATGGAATAAAAATGTCCCAAAAAGACCATGTGATGTCTGTCTTACAATACTTTATTTCCTTTTAAATATTTGGGACCACAAAAAAAAAAAAAAAAGAACAAAACAAAATTGACCCGGAAATAAAGTAGAAGCATAAAAGAGTGATGGAAAAGAGAACCTTTATGAAAACTCATAAACAAATCCTAGTTTTTGTGTTTTCTAGAATATATGAGATGTTTTGAAATATACGGCATAACTTAACTATTTCAATTCCTTAGTTCTTACTTAGAACTTTCATTCCCAATTTCATGGAATTCAAAAATAAGTTTCTTGAACAAGTCGCTTACCTTAATGAAAAATGATATTCGAGTTGGATGCAAATGAATTTTAATCATATAAATGATATACCAAATACCATGAGAAAAATAAATCTTGACAGTATTTGGTACACCGTTGACTGGCCAAAATTCATCTCCACTATGTTTATGTATTAGGATGAGTCCTTATGTGTATTGTTTTACGGCTGGAGGAGAAGTTGGTTAGGAGAGATACTAAGAAGTCTCTTAAATAAGGTATGAATTTTCCTTGTTTTAAGGTAGAAAAACAGTCGAGTGACCAAGCTATGGTGATGACAGAAAAATAGACTTGCTTTGATGGATGGAAGGCATTCACAATAGAATAACAAGATACAAGACCTGTGAAAAAAAGAACACATGCAAACAAAAGTGTGCTAAACCTAAGAAATTTTAAGCACTTAGGAAGGTGAAAATGAGTACCCAGATTATATAAGAATAAGAAGTGAAGAAATAGATAGCCAAATGGAACAAAGAGGAGAAACCAAATTGTAGGAGAGTGACAGATTGTCTTCAGATTGAAGCGGGTATATGTCTGGAGTATGGTTACTGGCCTCTTTGCTTCACTTGATTTATAGTCACGTGAATCATGCTCTTTCTATTTATTACAGCTATGACTCCACCATTTTGCCCGGCAAAACCACAAATTTGAAACCACTTAGAGATATGAATAAACCGGGAGCAATGTTGGAAGTTACAGAGAGCTGAACCAATGACGTTTTGAAAGAGAAGGCAAAATATCTATAAATGCCTTTCTAATATATGGAAAGTTGGGTTAGATGATACAGGTTGGCCTGAGATGATGGTGGATATTTCTTGACTAATAATGATCTAGTGACAATTTAGTAAAATCACCATTAAATATGGTTAAAATATTTAAAAACTGCATTCATTAGATTCACTCCCCCTAAGTTTTTAAACTATTATAGAAAAGGAACTAATAGAGCGCATGTAATTTTTTATGATGCTCTTGAATCCTTCATTCCATTTAGTCTTAAAATAGTGATAGGTTAGAACAAACACGCCAACACACTTATATTCCTTAGTAAATTATAGAAAACTGTTAGTTCTCATGTTTTTGATGTTTTGATGATAACAATTTTAATGTAATTAATCTTTGATATTCAATGAAAATTTGAAGTTTTTGATTTACCTCTAGTTAAATAATTAAAGCCTCGAGTTATATGTTTCAATGGTTAAATGTTTTTCACTTGCTTCCTTGAGGTAAAAATGTTTTGACTCTAGGCATCTCTCAAAAATACCTCCGGACATCAATTCTTTAATGGCAATGGCATTCTCGTTATTTTTGCCAAAAACTAGTTTTGCTTCAAGTCATCTATCTAAGTGCCTCCAGTCATTCCGCATGTGTTTCGGAAAATCCATTTTAAATGGCAAAACCGCAATTATGGTGAAAATTCAATCTAATGGCAAAATCGTAAATATGCTGAACTTTATCCCTTGCCTCTAGTCAATTAGTGAGTTGCCTCAAGTCATTCCCGATTCATTTCACGCATATGTTTCAAAATCCAACTTCATAATGGCAAAATCGTAATTACTTTGAATTTCACTTTTAATGGCAAAATTGTAATTACACTGAACTTTACCTCATGACTCTAGTCACTACATAATTGCCTCAAGGCATCTCTTTTTCCTCCAGCACATGTGACTTTCGAAATATAAACTAATGGCAATATTGCAATTATGCTTAAACTCTTCTTTTGCCTCAAGTCGTGAATTACCTCAAGGCAACTTGACTTCACTTTATTCATACCTACAGTCAAGACTATGTGCACTATTTCAAATTGCCTCAAGTCATTTATTTATTGCCTCAAGGCAACTTGGCTCAAGGCACTTTATTCTTGCCTCCAGTTAAGTCGACGCTTGGCCATTTCCTGTTATATCAAAGACTATGCCTCTATTCATTTATTATCTACCTCTAGTCATGTTAACTCAAGGCATCGATTAATTGACTCAAGGCAAATTATCCTGTTACTTGTTTTCACGCTGATATCGTATTTGCCTCTAGTCAGAAAGATATTGCCTCTAGTCATGATAACTCAAGGCAAAATCTTCAAATGCCTCATTCTTACCTCTAGTAAATTAATATGCCTCCAGTCATGCTCCTCAAGTCATATCTTTCTAATTATCAAATCACCCTCATTCTTACCTCTAGTAAATTAATATGCCTCCAGTCATGCTCCTCAAGTCATATCTTTCTAATTATCAAATCACCGTCTCCGGAAAATCAAAATCAATTGATTATGATTTTGTTTCTTCAAATCATTACTCATTACTATTCTTAATTGCATTTAATCAATTTGTTAATGAGTTACAGATTATTAGGATGAGGATCAACACGGGATGTTATTTGAAGCAATCCGGCATTTTACCTATTCGAGAAACTCAACCAACAGACATATCTCTGCGACGTTCTCGGCAAGAATATTTCATTTCCTTTACTGGGTCTCAACGGTCATAATAACAATCATGGGAATAAATGGCAGTAATTAATTCGACCATTTTAAAGAGCATCAACGGATACATTTTTCAAGCTTCTCAACGATCATGAGATCAACTATATATACTGAAGTTTTGAATTCATCAAAAACATTTGAAAAAACGTTGTGCACTCTACTCTTATTGTATTCAATTGTTTTTGTCTATTCTATTAATATCTTCGGATATCGTGTACCTCGGTGTTTATCTTTATCTACTCGTGAGGAGTTTCAAAACACTTATTTGATTATTATATTATAAAATCTTAAGGTTGTAGAACCTTAAGTGGGTATACAATTACAGCTTGTAAGGGGGAGTGAGCCCTAGTAAGAGGATCATCGAATACGGTGTAATTGTCTTTGAAAGATGGCGAAAATCCCAGGTGTTTCTGGGGCTGGACATAGGTCGAAGTAATAGATTAAACTAGTATAAATTGCTATGTGTCTGTTTGCTTTTCTTGTCTCTGTTTCATTTATGCTTGTGTGATTCACGAAAAGAATTTGAGATCACCTATTCACCCCCCTCTAGGTGATATTCCACCTTCAAAAACTACTTATTTCATGAGATTTTCTCTTCGTGATAACTTCAAAACATGATGCTAGTACTTGAATTCATAATTCCTAAAAGAACGAAATTATATAAAAAGGATAAAATGAAATGTAATGAAAGTGATAGCAACCTAATAAGATTTTTTAAAAAAATATGTGTACTTGTTTTTTAAATTTTAAAATGAGATGTTTCAATCAAGAATTGAATTTAAAGAAAGATATAAACTTGTATCTTGATTTTAAAAGGAAAATATGGAATAAATCTGTCCCAAAAAGACCTTGGACATTTCTTGACCAATCATGATTAAAATCACCATTAAATATGGTTAAAATATTTAAAAAGCGCATTCATTAGATTCACCCCCCCTATGTTTTTAAAGTATTGTAGAAAAGGAACTAATAGATCGCAACTAATTTTTTATGATGCTCCTCATTCCTTTTAGTCTTAAAATAGAGATAGGTTAGAATAAACACTCCAACACACTTATATTCCTTAGTAAATTATAGAAAACTACTTATTTCATGAGATTTTCTCTTCGTGATAACTTCAAAACATGATGCTAGTACTTGAACTCATAATTCCTAAAAGAACGAAATTAGATAAAAAGGAAAATAGAAATGTAATGAGAGTGATAGCCACCTAATAAGATTTTTTTAAATAATACTTGTTTTTTTAAATTTAAAATGAGATGTTTCAATCAAGAATTGGATGTAAGGAAAGATTTAAACTTGTATCTTGATTTTAAAAGGAAAATATGGAATAAAAATGTCCCAAAAAGACCATGTGATGTCTGTCTTACAATACTTTATTTCCTTTTAAATATTTGGGACCACAAAAAAAAAAAAAAAAAAAAGAACAAAACAAAATTGACCCGGAAATAAAGTAGAAGCATAAAAGAGTGATGGAAAAGAGAACCTTTATGAAAACTCATAAACAAATCCTAGTTTTTGTGTTTTCTAGAATACATGAGACGTTTTGAAATATACGTCATAACTCAACTATTTCAATTCCTTAGTTCTTACGTATCGAACTTTCATTCCCAATTTCATGGAATCCAAAAATAAGTTTCTTGAACAAGTCGCTTACCTTCATGAAAAATGATATTCATGGTGGATACAAATGAATTTTAATGAAATCAATGATATACCAAATACCATGAGAAAAATAAATCTTGAATAGTATTTTTTACACCGTTGATTGGCCAAAATTCATCTCCACTATGTTTATGTATTAGGATGAGTCCTTATGTGTATTGTTTTATGGCTGGAAGAGAAGTTGGTTAGGAGAGATACTAAGAAGTCTCTTAAATAAGGTATGAATTTGTCCCTGTTTGAAGGTAGAAAAACAGTCGAGTGACCAAGCTATGGTGATGACGGAAAACTAGACTTGCTTTAATGGATGGAAGGCATTCGAAATAGAATAACAAGATAGAAGACCTGTGAAACTAAGGAGAAAGCATGCAAACAAAAGTGTGCTATATCAAAGATATTTTAAGCTCTTAGGACGGTGAAAATGAGTACCGAGATTATATAGGAATAAGAAGTCAAGAAAGAGATAGCCAAATGGAACAAAGAGGAGAAACCAAATTGTAGGAGGGTGACAGATTGTCTTAGATTGAAGCGGGTATAACAAGATCGAATGGATGGAAGGCATTCGAAATAGAATAACAAGATATAAGACCTGTGAAACTAAGGAGAAAGCATGCAAACAAAAGTGTGCTAAATCTAAGATATTTTAAGCTCTTAGGAAGGTGAAAATGAGTACCGAGATTATATAGGAATAAGAAGTCAAGAAAGAGATAGCCAAATGGAACAAAGAGGAGAAACCAAATTGTAGGAGGGTGACAGATTGTCTTCGATTGAAGCGGGTATATGTCCGGAGTATGGTTACTGGCCTGTTTGATTCACTTGATTTATAGTCACGTGAATGATGCTCTTTCTAATTATTACAGTTATAAATCCACCACTGTGAGCAAAACCGCGGCTGAAACCAATTAGAGATATGAATAAACGAGGTGCAATGTAGGAAATTACAGAGAGCCGAATCAATGTGGTTTTGAAAGAGCAGGCAAAATATCTATAAATGCCTTTCTCATATATGGAAATTGACTTAGATGGTACAGCTTGGCCTGAGATGATGGTGGACATTTCTAGACCAATCATGATCTAGTGACAATTTAGAAAAATCACCATTAAATATGGTTAAAATATTTAAAAACTGCATTGATTAGATTCACTCACCCTATGTTTTTAAACTATTGTAGAAAAGGAACTAATAGAGCGCACCTAGTTTTTATGATGCTCATGAATGCTTCATTCCATTTAGTCTTAAAATAGTGATAGTTTAGAACAAACACGCCAACACACTTATATTCCTTGTAAATTGTAGAAAACTACTTATTTCATGTGATTTTCTCTTCGTGATAACTTCAAAACATGATGCTAGTACTTGAATTCATAATTCCTAGAAGAACGAAATTAATTAAAAAAGGAAAAATGTAATGTAATGAAAGTGATCACCACCAAATAAGATTGTTTAAAAAAAAAAAAAATATATATATATATATATATATACGTGTGTGTGTGTACTTTTTTTTTAAATTTTAAAATGAGGTGTTTCAATCAAGAATTGGATGTAAGGAAAGATAGAAACTTGTATCTTGATTTTAAAAGGAAAATAAGGAATAAATCTGTCCCAAAAAGACCATGTGATGTCTGTCTTACTTTTCTTTATTTCCTTTTAAATATTTTGGACCACCAAAAAAAAAAAATAAAGAACAAAAACAAAATTAACCCGGAAATAGAGTAGCAACATAAACGTGTGATGGCAAAGAGAACCTTGATGAAAACTCATAAAAAAATCTTGTTTCTTGTGTTTTCTAGAATACATGAGACGTTTTGAAATATATGTCATAACTCAACAATTTCAATTCCTTAGTCCTTACTTACCGAACTTTCATTCCCAATTTCATGGAATCCAAAAATAAGTTTCTTGAACAAGTCGCTTACCTTCATGAAAAATGATATTCGTGGTGGATACAAATGAATTTTAATCAAATCAATGATATACCAAATACCATGAGAAAAATAAATCTTGAATAGTATTTGGTACACCGTTGACTGGCCAAAATTCATCTCCACTATGTTTATGTATTAGGATGAGTCCGTATGTGTATTGTTTTATGGCTGGAGGAGAAGTTGGTGAGGAGACATACAAAGAAGTCTCTTAAATTAGGTATGAATTTGTCCCTATTTTAAGGTAGGAAAACAGTCGAGTGACCAAGCTATGGTGATGACGGAAAACTAGACTTGCTTTAATGGATGGAAGGCATTCGAAATAGAATAACAAGATAGAAGACCTGTCAAACTAAGGAGAAAGCATGCAAACACAAGTGTACTAAACATAAGATATTTTAAGCCCTTAGGAAGGTGAAAATGAGGACCGAGATTATATAGGAATAAGAAGTCAAGAAAGAGATAGCCAAATGGAAGAAAGAGGAGAAACCAAATTGTAGGAGGGTGACAGATTGTCTTAGATTGAAGCGGGTATATGTCTGGAGTATGGTTACTGATCTGTTTGCTTCACTTGATTTATAGTCACGTGAATCATGCTCTTTCTATTTATTACAGCTATCAATCCACCACTGCTAGCAAAACCGCGGCTGAAACCACTTAGAGATATGAATAAACCAGGTGCAATGTAGGAAATTACGTAGAGCTGAATCAATGTGATTTTGAAAGAGAAAGCGAAATATCTATAAATGACTTTCTTATATACGGAAAGTTGGGTTAGATGGTACGGGTTGGCTCGAGATCATGGTGGACATTTCTTGACCAATCATGATCTAGTGACAATTTAGTAAAATCACCATTAAATATGGTTAAAATATTTAAAAACTCCATTGATTAGATTCACTCCTCCTATGTTTTTAAACTATTGTAGAAAAGGAACTAATAGAGCGCACCTAATTTTTTTATGATGCTCATGAATGCTTCATTCCATTTAGTCTTAAAATAGTGATAGGTTAGAACAAACACGTCAACACACTTATATTCCATAGTAAATTATAGAAAACTACTTATTTCATGAGATTTTCTCTTCGTGATAACTTCAAAACATGATTCTAGTACTTGATTTCATAATTCCTCAAAGAACGAAATTAGATAAAAAGGAAAAAATGAAATGTAATGAAAGTGATAGCCACCTAATAAGATTGTTTTTTCTTAGAAAAAAATTTATGTATACTTGTTTTTCAAATTTTAAAATGAGATGTTTCAATCAAGAATTGGACGTAAGGAAAGATATAGACTTTTATCTTGATTTTAAAAGGGAAATATGGAATAAATGTGTCCCAAAAAGACCATGTGATGTCTGTCTTGCTATTCTTTATTTCCTTTTAAATATTTTGGACCACCAAAAAAAAAAAGAACAAAAACAAAATTAACTCGGAAATAGAGTAGCAACATAAAAGAGTGATGGCAAAGAAAACCTTGATGAAAATCATAAACAAATCCTGTTTCTTGTGGTTTCAAGAATACACTAGACATTTTGAAATATACGTCATAACTCAACTATTTCAATTCCTTAGTTCTTACTTGCCGAACTTTCATTCCCAATTTCATGGAATCCAAAAATAAGTTTCTTGAACAAGTCGCTTACCTCCATGAAAAATGATATTCGTGGTGGATTCAAATGAATTTTAATCAAATCAATGATATACCAAATACCATGAGAAAAATAAATCTTGAATAGTATTTGGTACACCGTTGACTGGCCAAAATTCATCTCCACTATGTTTATGTATTAGGATGAGTCCGTATGTGTATTGTTTTATGGCTGGAGGAGAAGCTGGTGAGGAAACATACAAAGAAGTCTCTTAAATAAGGTATGAATTTGTCCCTGTTTTAAGGTAGGAAAATCAGTGAGTGACCAATTTGTGGTGATGAGAAAACTAGACTTGCTTTAATGGATGGAAGGCATTCGAAATAGAATAACAAGATAGAAGACTGTGAAACTAAGGAGAAAGCATGCAAACAAAAGTGTGCTAAATCTAAGATATTTTAAGCTCTAAGGAAGGTGAAAATGAGTACCGAGATTATATAGGAATAAGAAGTCAAGAAAGAGATAGCCAAATGGAACAAAGAGGAACAACCAAATTGTAAGAGGGTGACAGATTGTCTTAGATTGAAGCGGGTATATGTCCGGAGTATCGTTCTTATCGGCCTGTTTGCTTCACTTGATTTATAGTCACGTGAATCATGCTCTTTCTATTTATTACGCTATGAATCCACCCTAATCGCTAGGAAAAGCTAAATTTGAAACCACTTAGAGATATGAATAAACCAGGTGCAATGTAGGAAATTACGAGACCTGAATCAATGTGGTTTTGAAAAGAGGCAAAATATCTATAAATGACTTTCTTATATATGGAAAGTTGGGTTAGATGGTACAGGTTGGCTTGAGATGATGGTGGACATTTCTTGACCAATCATGATCTAGTGACAATTTAGTAAAATCACCATTAAAGATGGTTAAATTATTTAAAAACTCCATTGATTAGATTTACTTCCCCTATGTTTTTAAACTATTGTAGAAAACGAACAAATAGAGCGCACCTAATTTTTTATGATGCTCCTGAATCCTTCATTCCATTTAGCCTGAAAATAGAAAACACGCCAACACACTTATATTCCTTAGTAAATTATAGAAAACTACTTATTTCATGAGATTTTCTCTTCGTGATAACTTCAAAACATGATGCGAGTCTTGGAATTCAAAATTCCTAAAAGAATGAAATTAGATAAAAAGGAAAAAATGAAATTTAATGAGAGTGATAGCCACCTAATAAGATTTTTTTAATTTTAATAATATCTTGTTTTTAAATTTAAAATGAGATGTTTCAATCGAGAATTGAATGTAAGAAAAGAATTAAACTTGTATCTTGATTTTAAAAGGAAAATATGGAATAAATCTGTCCCAAAAAGACCATGTGATGTCTGTCTTACTATTCTTTATTTCCTTTTAAATATTTTGGACCACAAAAAAAAAAGAACAAAGACAAAATTAACCTGGAAATAGAGTAGCAACATAAAAGAGTGATGGCAAAGAGAACCTTGATGAAAACTCATAAACAAATCCTGTTTCTTGTGTTTTCTAGAATACATGAGACATTTTGAAATATACGTCATAACTCAAACTATTTCAATTCCTTAGTTCTTAGTTACCGAACTTTCATTCCCAATTTCATGGAATCCAAAAATAAGTTTCTTGAACAAGTCGCTTACCTTCATGAAAAATGATATTCTTGGTGGATACAAATGAATTTTAATCAAATCAATGATATACCAAATACCATGAGAAAAATAAATCTTGAATAGTATTTGGAACACCGTTGACTGGCCAAAATTCATCTCCACTATGTTTATGTATTAGGATGAGTCCGTATGTGTATTGTTTTATGGCTGGAGGAGAAGTTGGTGAGGAGAGATACAAAGAAGTCTCTTAAATAAGGTATGAATTTGTCCCTGTTTGAAGGTAGAAAAAAATGAGTGACCAAGCTATGGTGATGAGGGAAAACTAGACTTGCTTTAATGGATGGAAGGCATTCGAAATAGAATAACAAGATAGAAGACTGTGAAACTAAGGAGAAAGCATGCAAACAAAAGTGTGCTAAATCTAAGATATTTTAAGCTCTTAGGAAGGTGAAAATGAGTACCGAGATTATATAGGAATAAGAAGTCAAGAAAGAGATAGCCAAATGGAACAAAGAGGAACAACCAAATTGTAGGAGGGACATGATTGTCTTAGAGTGAAGCGGGTATATGTCCGGAGTATGGTTTCGGCCTGTTTGCTTCACTTGATTTATAGTCACGTGAATCATGCTCTTTCTATTTCTTACAGCTAGGAACCCACCACTGTGAGCAAAACCACGGCTGAAACAACTTAGAGATATGAATAAACCAGGTGCAATGTATGAAATTGCAGAGAGCTGAATCAATGTGGTTTTGAAAGAGCAGGCAACATATCTATAAATGAGTTTCTTATATATGGAAAGTTGGGTTAGATGGTACAGGTTGGCTTGAGATGATGGTGGACATTTCTTAACCAATCATGATCTAGTGACAATTTAGTAAAATCACTATTAAATATGGTTAAAATATTTAAAAACTCCATTGATTAGATTCACTCCCCCTATGTTTTTAAACTATTGTAGAAAACGAACTAATAGAGCGCACCTAATTTTTTATGATGCTCCTGAATCCTTTATTCCATTTAGCCTTAAAATAGAAAACACGCCAACACACTTATATTCCTTAGTAAATTATAGAAAACTACTTATTTCATGAGATTTTCTCTTCGTGATAACTTCAAAACATGATGCGAGTACTTGAATTCAAAATTCCTAAAAGAAAGAAATTAGATAAAAAGGAAAAAATGAAATGTAATGAGAGTGATAGCCACCTAATAAGATTATTATTTTTTAAATAATACTGTTTTTTAAATTTAAAATGAGATGTTTCAATCAAGAATTGGATGTAAGAAAAGAATTAAACTTGTATCTTGATTTTAAAAGGAAAATATGGAATAAATCTGTCCCAAAAAGACCATGTGATGTCTGTCTTACTATTCTTTATTTCCTTTTAAATATTTTGGACCACCAAAAAATAAAATAAAGAACAAACACAAAATTAATTCGGAAATAGAGTAGCGACATAAGAGAGTGATGGCAAAGAGAACCTTGATGAAAATCATAAACAAATCCAGTTTCTTGTTTTCTAGAATACATGAGACGTTTTGAAATATACGTCATAACTCAAACTATTTCAATTCCTTAGTTCTTACTTACCGAACTTTCATTCCCAATTTCGTGGAATCCAAAAATAAGTTTCGTGAACAAGTCGCTTACCTTCATGAAAAATGATATTCTTGGTGGATACAAATGAATTTTAATCAAATCAATGATATACCAAATACCATGAGAAAAATAAATCTTGAATAGTATTTGTTACACCGTTGACTGGCCAAAATTCATGTCCATTATGTTTATGTTTTAGGATGAGTCCTTATGTGTATTTTTTTATGGCTGGAGGTGAAGTTGGTGAGGAGAAATTACAAAGAAGTCTCTTAAATTAGGTATGAATTTGTCCCTGTTTTAAGGTAGGAAAAGAGTCGAGTGGCCAAGCTATGGTGATGACGGAAAACTAGACTTGCTTTAATGGATGGAAGGCATTCGAAATAGAATAACAAGATAGAAGACCTGTGAAACTAAGGAGAAAGCATGCAAACAAAAGTGTGCTAAATCTAAGATATTTTAAGCTCTTAGGAAGGTGAAAATGAGCACCGAGATTATATAGGAATAAGAAGTCAAGAAAGAGATAGCCAAATGGAACAAAGAGAGAAACCAAATTGTAGGAGGGTGATGATTGTCTTAGATTGAAGCGGGTATATGTCCGGAGTATGGTTACTGGCCTGTTTGCTTCACTTGATTTATAGTCACGTGAATCATGCTCTTTCTATTTATTACAGCTATGAATCCACCACTGCCAACAAAACCGCGGCTGAAACCACTTAGAGATATGAATAAACCAGGTGCAATGTAGGAAATTACAGAGAGCTGAATCAATGTGGTTTTGAAAGAGCAGGCAAAATATCTATAAATGCCTTTCTTATATATGGAAAGTTGGGTTAGATGGTACAGGTTGGCACGAGATGATGGTGGACATTTCTTGACCAATCATGATCTAGTGACAATTTAGTAAACTCACCATTAAATATGGTTAAAATATTTAAAAACTCCATTGATTAGATTCACTCCCCTATGTTTTTAAACTATTGTAGAAAAGGAACTAATAGAGGGCACCTAATTTTTTATGATGCTCATGAATGCTTCATTCCATTTAGTCTTAAAATAGTGATAGGTTAGAACAAACACGCCAACACACTTATATTCCTTAGTAAATGATAGAAAACTACTTATTTCATGAGATTTTCTCTTCATGATAACTTCAAAACATGATTCTAGTACTTGAATTCATAATTCCTCAAAGAACGAAATTAGATAAAAAGGAAAAAAAGAAATGTAATGAAAGTGATAGCCACCTAATAAGATTGTTTTCTCTTAGAAAAAAATATATGTGTACTATTTTTAAATTTTAAAATGAGATGTTTCAATCAAGAATTGGATGTAAGGAAAGATATAAACTTGTATCTTGATTTTAAAAGGAAAATGTGGAATAAATGTGTCCCAAAAAGACCATGTGATGTCTGTCTTACTATTCTTTATTTCCTTTTAAATATTTTGGACCACCAAAAAAAAAAAAAAAAAAAAAAAAAAGAACAAAAACAAAATTAACCCGGCAATAGAGTAGCAACATAAAAGAGTGATGGCAAAGAGAACCTTGATGAAAACTCATAAACAAATCCTGTTTCTTCTGTTTTCTAGAATACACTAGACGTTTTGAAATATACGTCATAACTCAACTATTTCAATTACTTAGTTCTTACTTACCGAACTTTCATTCCCAATTTCATGGAATCCAAAAATAAGTTTCTTGAACAAGTCGCTTACCTGCATGAAAAATGATATTCGTGGTGGATACAAATGAATTTTAATCAAATCAATGATATACCAAATACCATGAGAAAAATAAATCTTGAATAGTATTTGGTACACCGTTGACTGGCCAAAATTCATCTCCACTATTTTTATGTATTAGGATGAGTCCAGGTATGTGTATTGTTTTATGGTGGAGGAGAAGTTGGTGAGGAGAGATACAAAGAAGTCTCTTAAATAAGGTATGAATTTGTCCCTATTTTAAGGTAGGAAAACAGTCGAGTGACCAAGCTATGGTGATGACGGAAAACTAGACTTGCTTTAATGGATGGAAGGCATTCGAAATAGAATAACAAGATAGAAGACCTGTGAAACTAAGGAGAAAGCATGCAAACAAAAGTGTGCTAAATCTAAGATATTTTAAGCTCTTAGGAAGGTGAAAATGAGTACCGAGATTATATAGGAATAAGAAGTCAAGAAAGAGATAGCCAAATGGAACAAAGAGGAGAAACCAAATTGTAGGAGGGTGACAGATTGTCTTAGATTGAAGCGGGTATAACAAGATCGAATGGATGGAAGGCATTCGAAATAGAATAACAAGATATAAGACCTGTGAAACTAAGGAGAAAGAATGCAAACAAAAGTGTGCTAAATCTAAGATATTTTAAGCTCTTAGGAAGGTGAAAATGAGTACCGAGATTATATAGGAATAAGAAGTCAAGAAAGAGATAGCCAAATGGAACAAAGAGGAGAAACCAAATTGTAGGAGGGTGACAGATTGTCTTAGATTGAAGCGAGTATATGTCCGGAGTATGGTTCTTGCGGCTGTTTGCTTCACTTGATTTATAGTCACGTGAATCATGCTCTTTCTATTTATTACAGCTATGAATCCACCACTGCCAGGAAAACCGCGGTTGAAACCACTTAGAGAAATGAATAAACCAGGTGCAATGTAGGAAATTACAGAGAGCTGAATCAATGTGGTTTTGAAAGAGCATGCAAAATATCTATAAATGCCTTTCTTATATATGGAAAGTTGGGTTAGATGGTACAGGTTGGCCTGAGATGATGGTGGACATTTCTTGACCAATCATGATCTAGTGACAACTTAGTAAAATCACCATTAAATATGGTTAAAATATTTAAAAACTCCATTGATTAGATTCACTCCCCCTATGTTTTTAAACTATTGTAGAAAAGGAACTAATAGAGCGCACCTAATTTTTTATGATGCTCATGAATGCTTCATTCCATTTAGTCTTAAAATAGTGATAGGTTAGAACAAACACGCCAACACACTTATATTCCTTAGTAAATTGTAGAAAACTACTTATTTCATGAGATTTTCTCTTCGTGATAACTTCAAAACATGATGCTAGTACTTGAATTCATAATTCCTAAAAGAACGAAATTAGATAAAAAGGAAAAAATGAAATATAATGAGAGTGATAGCCACCTAATTAGATTGTGCTTTTTTTTTTTTTGGAAATGTATGTGTACTTGTTTTTTAAATTTTAAAATGAGATGTTTCATTCAAGAATTGGATGTAAGGAAAGATATAAACTCTTATCTTGATTTTAAAAGGAAAATATGGAATAAATCTGTCCAAAAAGACCATGTGATGTCTGTCTTACTATTCTTTATTTCCTTTTAAATATTTTGGACCACCCAAAAAAAATAAAGAACAAAAACAAAATTAACCCAGAAATAGAGTAGCAACATAAAAGAGTGATGGCAAAGAGAACCTTGATGAAAACTCATAAACAAATCCTGTTTCTTTGTTTTCTAGAATACATGAGACGTTTTGAAATATACCTCTTAACTCAACTATTTCAATTCCTTAGTTCTTACTTACCGAACTTTCATTCCCAATTTCATGGAATCCAAAAATAAGTTTCTTGAACAAGTCCCTTACCGTCATGAAAAATGATATTCTTGGTGGAAAAAAATGAATTTTAATCAGATCAATGATATACCAAATACCATGAGAAAAATAAATCTTGAATAGTATTTGGTACACCGTTGACTGGCCAAAGTTCATCTCCACTATGTTTATGTATTAGGATAAGTCCTTATGTGTATTGTTTTATGGCTGGAGAAGAACTTGGTGAGGAGAGATACTAAGAAGTCTCTTAAATAAGGTATGAATTTGTCCCTATTTTAAGGTAGAAAAAACAATGAGTGACCAAGCTATGGTGATGATAGAAAGCTAAAGTTGCTTGAAGGGATTAAAGGCCAACAAACTCAACTCTCATTGGCAATAGAGTAACAAGATAAAAGACCTCTGAAACTAAGGAATGTTTATGGGGGGAACATACAAGCAAAAGTGTGCTAGCTCTAAGAAATTTTAAACTCGTAGGAAGGTAAATATGAGTTCCAAGATTATTTGAGAAAAAGAAGCCAAGGGAGAGATAGCCACATGGAACAAAGAGGAGAAAGCAAATTGTATGAGGGTGATGGATTGTCTTCAAATTGAAGCGGGTATATATTGATCTTGAAGCATGGTTACTAGCCTATTTGCTTCACTTGTTTTATAGTCACATGAATCATGCTCTTTCTATTTATTACGGCTATGAATCGACCACCTTTGCTAGCAAAACAACGATTTGAAACCACATACAGATATCAATAAACTAGGTAATCTCTATAAATGCCTTTCTGATAGAGTTAATGGCTGAGTCAATGGCTTTTTTGATAGAGTAGGCATAATCTCTATAAATGCCTTTCTAAGCTATGGAAAGTTGTATGGTAGAGGTTCACTCGAAATGATAGTGGACATTTCCTTGAGCAATCTTGATCGAATGACAATTTAGTAAAATCACCATTAAATATGGTTAAAATATTTAAAACTTGTATTCATTAGATTCATTCCCCTTAGTTTTCAAACTATTGTAGAAGAGGCACTAATAGAGCGCACCTAATTTTTCATGATGCTCTTGAGTCATTCATTCCATTTACTCTTGAAATAGTGATAGATTAGAACAAACAAGCCAACACATTTATATTCCTTAGTAAATTATAGCATACTACTTATTTTATGAGATTTTGTTTTCTTGATAACTTCAAAACATGATCCTTGTACTCAAATTCATAATTCCTAAACCAAGGAATTTGGATAAGAAGGATAAAATGAAATTTCATGAAAGTGATAGCCACCTAATAAAAAACTTTTGTGGTACATGCACTATTTTTTAACTTTTAAAATGAATTTTTTCAATCAAGAATTGGATGTAAGAAAAGATTTAAAACTTGTATCAAATTTTTAAAAGGAGAAAACAGAATAAATTTGTCTAGGCAAGGCCATGCCCTATCTTTCTTACTATTTTTGCTTTCATTCTAATATTTGGTTACCTAGGGAAAAAAAAAAAACAAACCAAGAACATAAAGAAAATCAATCCGGAATGAAAGTAGCTTCATAAACAAATCCTGTTTTTTTTTTTTTTTTTTTTTTGGTGTTTTCTCGGAATATATGAGACGTTTTGAAATATACAACATAACTCAGCTATTTCAATTCCTTAGGTCTTACTTACTGAACTTTCATTCCAAATTTCATGGAATCCAAAAATAAGTTTCTTGAACAAGTCGCTTAACTTCATGAAAAACGATATTCTTTGTGGAAACAAATGAATTTTAATGATATCGACGATATACCAAATATAATCAGGAAAATAAATCTCGAATAGTATTTGGTACACTGTTAATTGGTCGAAATTCATCTCCACATAGCATATGTATTAGGAAGAGTCATTATGTGTATTTTTTTTTTATGGCTAGAGGAGAGTTCGGTGAGATGTGATACCAAAAAGTCTATTAAATAATGAATAAATTTGTCCATGTTTGAGGGTAGAAACACAGTCGAGTGACCATGTTATGGTGATGATGAAAAGTAAAACTTGCCTGAAGGGATCAAAGGCCAGCAAAGTCAACTCTCATTGGCAATGGAGTAACAAGATAAAATACCTGTGAAACTAAGGAATGTTTATAGGGGACAACATGCAAACAAAAGTGTCCTAATTCTATGAAATTTTAAACTCTTATGAAGGTAAATATGAGTTCCGAGATTGTTTAAGAAAAAGAAGCCAAGGAAGAGATAGCCAAATGGAACAAAGAGGAGAAACCAAATTTATAAGGGTGATGGATTGTCTTCAAATTGAAGCAGGTATATATTGATGTCCAGAGTATGGTTACTAGCCTATTTACTTCGCTTGTATGTTTTATAGTCACATGAATCATGCTCTTTCTATTTATTATAGCTATGAATCCACCATTTCTAGTAAGACCATGGATGAAACCACTTACAAATATCAATAAACCAGGTGCAATGTAGGAACTTACAGAGGGCTGAATCAATGGCTTTTTGTAAGAGTAGGCAAAATCTCTATAAATGCCATTCTAATATATAGAAAGTCGTGTTAAATGGTAGAGGTTGGCTAGAAATGACGGTGGACATTTCCTTGGTCAATCATGATCTAATGACAATTTAGTAAAATCACCATTAAATATGGTTAAAATATTTAAAATTTCATTCATTAGATTCATTCCTCCTACATTTTTAAAATATTGTAGAACAACCACTAATAGAGCACGCCCAAATTTTTATGACACTCTTGAATCACTCATTCCATTTTGTCTTGGAATAGAGATAGGTTAGAACAAACACGCCAACACACTTATATTCCTTAGTAAATTATATTAAACTAGTTATTTCATGAGATTTTCTTTTCTTGATAACTTCAAAATATGATCCTAGCACTCGAATTCATAATTCCTAAAACAAAGAATTTGGATATGAAGAATAAAATGAAAGTTAAAGAAAGTGATAGCCACCTAACAAGAAACTTTTGTGGTACATGCACTTTTTTTTTTTTTAACTTTTAAAATGAGATGTTTCAATCAAGAATTGGATATAAGGAAAGATTTAAAACTTGTATCATGATTTAAAAGGAAAAAATGGAGTAAATCCGTCTAAGCATCACTATGCGATGTCTTTCTTACTATTTTTGCTTTTGTTTCTAATATTTGGTTACCCAAGAAAAAAAAATTAGAACATAAAGAAAATTGATTTGGAATTAAAGTAGCAACATACAAGAGTCATGACAATGAGAACCGTAATGAAAACTCATAAACAAATCCTTTTTTTTTTTTTTTTTTTTTTTTTTTTTTTTTTTTGTATTTTCCAATATAAATTAGCCATTTTGAGATATTAAGCGTAACTCACCTATTTCAATTCCATAGTTCTTTCTTACCGAACTTTCATTCCCAATTTTATGGAATCCAAAACTAAGTTTCTTGAAGAAGTCATTGAACTTCATGAAAAAGGATATTCTTGGTGGAAACAAATGAATTTTAATCAGATCAACGATATACAAAATACCATGTGAAATATAAATCTCGAATAGTATTTACTAGACCATTGACTGGCGAAAATTCATCTCCACTATTTATATGAATCAGGATGAGTCGTTATGTGTATTGTTTTATGGCTAGCAGAGAGTTTGGTGAAAAGAGATACCATAACGTCTCTTAAAGAGGGAATGAATTTGTTATAATGATTAGGGAAAACTGGACTTGCTAGAAGGGATCCAAGGTCAGTAAAGTCTCCTCTCATTGGCGATATAGTAAAAAGATAAAGGACTTGTGAAACTAAGGAATGATTATAGGGGAAAACATGCAAACGAAAATGTGCTAATTCTAAGAAAATTTAAACTCCTAGGAAGGTAAATATCGGTACCGAGATAATCTGAAAATAGAAGCCAAGAAAGAGATAGGCAAAGGAACAAAGGGGAGAAAGCAAATTTTAGGTAGGTGATGGATTGTCTTTAGATTGAAGTAGGTATATATTGATGTCCGGAATATGGTTACTGGCCTATTTGCCTCACTTGTTTTATAGTCAAGTCAATCATGCTCATTCTATTTATTACAGCTATGAGTCCACTATTGCTAGCAAAACCACAGGTAAAACCACTTACAAATATCAATAAACCATGTGCAATTTACGAAATTACAAAGGACCGAATCAACGTCTTTTTGAAACAGTAGGCATAATCTCTTTAACTTCATTTCTAATATATGGAAAGTCATGTTAGATAGGTAGTGGTTGGCTTGAAGTGATGGTGGACATTTCCTTGAGCAAACATGATCTAATGGCAATTTAGTAAAATCACCATTAACTATGGTTAAAATATTTAAAAACTACATTCATTAGATTCATTCCCCCTAAGTTTTTAAACTATTGTAGAAGAGGCACTAATAGAACACACCTAATTTTTTATGATGCTCTTGAATCATTCATTCCATTGAGTCTTGAAATAGTGATATGTTAGAACAAACACGTCAACACACTTATATTCTTTAGTAAATTATGGCAAATTACTTATTTCATGAGATTTTCTTTTCTTGATAACTTCAAAACATAATCCTAGTACTCGAATTCTTAATTCCTAAAACAAGGAATTTGGATAAGAAGGGTAAAATGAAATTTAATGAAAGTGATAACCACCTAACAAGAAACTTTTGTGGTAGATGCACTATTTTTTAACTTTTAAAATGAGATGTTTCAATCAAGAATTGGATGTAAGGAAAGATTTAAAGCTTGTATAAAGATTTTAAAAGGAAAATATGGAATAAATCCGTCCAGGCAAGACCATGCGATGTATTTCTTACTATTTTTTTATTTCCTTTCTAATATTTGGTAACACAGGAAAAAAAGAACAAAAAGAAAATTGATTTGGAAATAAAGTAGAAATATAAAAGAGTCATAACAAAGAGAACCATGATGAAAACTCAAACAAATCCTATTTTTTGTTTTTTCTAGTATATATGAGACATTTTGAAATATACAAGTATAATCCACCTATTTCAATTCCTTACTTCTTACTTACCGAACTTTTATTCTGAATTTCATGGAATCCAAAAATAAGTTTCTCCAACAAGTCATTTAACTGCATGAAAAACGATATTCTTGGTGGAAACAAATGAATTTTAATCAGATCGACGATGTACCAAATACCATGAGAAAAATAAATCTTCAATAGTATTTGGTACACCATTGACTGGCCAAAATTCATCTCCACTATGTATATGTATCAGGATGAGTCATTATGTGTATTGTTTTATGGCTAGGGGAGAGCTAAGTTTGGTGAGAAGAGATACCAAGAAGTCTCTCAAATAATGAATGAATTTGTCCATATTTGAGGGTAGAAACACAGTCGAGTGACCATGTTATGTTGATGACGGAAACCTAGACTTGCTTAATAGGATCAAAGGCCAGCAAATTCAACTCTTATGGGCAATAGAGTAAGAAGATAAAGGACTTGTGAAGCTAAGGAATGTTTATAGGGGAAAACTTGCAAACTAAAGTATGCTAATTCTAAGAAATTTTAAAATCTTAGGAAGGTAAATATTAGTACCAAGATTATTTGAGAAAACGAAGTGAAGCAAGAGATAGCCAAATGGAACAAAGAGGAGAAAGCAAATTGTATGAGGGTGATGGATTGTCTTCAAATTGAAGTGGGTATATATTGATGTCCCGAGTATGGTTACTGGCCTGTTTGCTTCGCTTGTTTTATAATCACATGAATCATTCTCTCTCTATTTATTACAGCTATGAATCCACCACTGCTAGCAAAACCATGGGTGAAACCACTTAAAGATATCAATGAACTAGGTGCAATGTACAAAATTATAGAGGAAATTTTTCGAGTCAATGGCTTTTTGAAAGAGTAGGCGAGAATCTCCATAAATGCCTTTCTAATTTATGGAAAGTCGTGTTAGATAGTCGAGATTTGCTTGAAATGATGGTAAACACATCCTTCAACAATCATGATCTAATGACAATTTAGTTAAATCACCATTAAATATGGTTAAAATATTTAAAAACTACATTCATTAGAGTCATTCCCACTACGTTTTTAAACTATTGTACAAAAGGCACTAATAGAGCACACCTATTTGTTTTTTTATGCTCTTGAATCATTCATTCGATTTAGTCTTGAAATGGTGATAGGTTAGATCAAAGACGCCAACACACTTATATTCTTTAGGAAATTATAGCAAACTGGTTATTTCTTGAGCTTTTCTTTTATTGATAACTTCAAAATGTGGTCCTAGTACTCGAATTCATAATCCCTAAAACAAGGAATTTGGATTTGAAGGATAAAATGGAATTTAATGAAAGTGATAGCCACTTAATAAGAAACTTTTGTGGTGCATGCACTAAAATATTTAAAATTTGTATCAAGACTTAAAGGAAAAAATGGAATAAATCCATCAGGGCATGACTATGAGATGTCTTTCTTACTATTTTTGCTTTCGTTTCTAATATTTGGTTACCAAAAAAAAAAAAATAAAGAAAATCGATCCAGAATTAAAGTAGCAATGTAAAAGAGTCATAACAAAGAGACCATGATGAAAACTCATAAACAAAATCCTGTTTTTTTTGTTTTTTCTAGTATATATGAGAGATTTTGAAATATACAGTGTAACTCACCTATTTCAATTCCTTAGTTCTTACATACCAAACTTTCATTCCCAATTTCTTGGAATACAAAAATAAGCTTATCGAAGAAGTCGCTTATAACTTCATGAAAAATGATATTCTTGGTGGAAACAAATGAATTTTAATTAGATCAACGATATATACTCAATGCCATGAGAAAAATAAATCTCAAATAGTATTTAGTATACTGTTGACTGGCCAAAATTCTTCTCCACTATGTATATGTGTCAGGATGAGTCATTATGTACATTGTTTTGTGACTAGAGGAGAGTCTGATGAGAAGAGATACAAAGAAGTCTTTAAATAAGGAATGAATTTGTCCATGTCAAAACACAGTCGAGTGACCATGTTATGGTGATTATGGAAAACTAAACTTGCTTGAGGGGATTGAAGGCCAGTAAAGTCAACTCTTATTGGTAATATAGTAACAAGATAAAGGACTTGTCAAACCAAGAAATATGCAAACAAAAGAGTGCTATTTCTAAGAAATTTTAAACTCTTGGGAAGGTAAATATGGGTTCGGAGATTATTTGAGAAATAGAAGCCTAGAAAGAGATAGCCAAATGGAAAAAAGCGGAGAAAGGAAATTGCAGGAGGGTGATGGATTGTCTCCAGATTGAATAGGGTATATATCGAGGGAAGAAGTATGGTTATTGGGTTGTTTTCTTCACTTGTTTTTTAGTCACATGATTCATTCTCTTCCTAATTATTATAGCTATGAACCCACCAGTGCCAGCAAAACCACGGTTGAAACTACTTACAAATATCAATAGGTTAGGTGCAATGTACAGAATTATAAAGGGCTGAATCAATGGCTTTCTGAAAGAGTTGGCAAAATCTCTATAGATGCCTTTTTTGTTTATAAAAACTCATGTTAGATGGTAGAGATTCGCTTGAAATGATGGTGGACATGTCCTTGAACAATCATGATCTAATGGCAATTTTGTAAAATCACCATTAATATGGTTACAATATTTAAAAATTGCATCCATTAGATTAATTGCCCCAACGTTTTTAAACTATTGAAGAACAAGCACTAATAGAGCACACCTAATTTTTTGAGGCTCTTGAATGATTCATTCCGTTTAGGCTTGAAATAGCGATAGGTTAGAACAAACATGTCAACACACTTATATTCCTTAGTAAATAATAGCAAACTAGTTATTTCATGATATTTTCTTTTATTGATAACTTCAAAACATCATCCTAGTACTCAAATTGATAATTCCTAAAGCAAGGATTTTGAAAATAAAGGACAAAAGAAAATTTGAAGAAAGAGATAGAAACCTAATAAAATGAGATTTTTTATTCAACCAAAAATTGGATGTAAGGAAAGATTTAAAACTTGTATCGAAATTTAAAAGGAAAAATGGAATAAATACGTCAGGCAAGACTATGTGATGTCTTTCTGACTAGTATTGTTGTCATTTCTAATATTTGGTTTCCTGTAGAAAATCAAGAACATAAAGAAAATAAATCTGGAATTAAAGTAGCAACATAAAAGAGTCATAAAAAGAGAACCATGATGAAAACTCTTAAACAAATCCCATTTTTTATGTCATTTCTAGTATTTTTGGATTTGTTTTTCATGAAGTTGAGGGCCGGAGCATGATTTTTGGCCGGTTTGTATTGTATCACTTCTTTATTACTCATGTGAATCATGTTGTTTATAATTATTACAACCATGAATACATCATTGCTAGTAAAACAACGGCTAAAACCACTTATAGATATCATTAAACCTGGAGCATTCTACGATAATACCTAGGGCTGAGTCTATTGTTTTCTGAAGGTAGAATCTCTATAAATGCCTTTCTTTCGTTTTTTGGAAAGTCGTGTTTGATGGTGGAGGTTCACTTGAACCGTCAAGATCTAATGACAATTTAGTAAAATATCCACAAGATATGGTTACAATAGTTAAAAACTTCATTCATTAGATTCATTCACCCAACGTTTTAAAACTTGCACTATTAGAGCACTCCAAATTTCTTATGAGGCTCTTGAATGATTCATTCCATTTGGTCTTGAAATAGTGATAGGTTATAACTTAGACACCAACACACTCATATTCCTTAGTAAATTATAGCATACTAGTAATTTCATGAGATTTTCTTTTACTGATAACATCAGAACATGATCATAGTACTCGAATTCATATTTCCTAAAACAAGGAATTTTAATATGAAGGATAAAAGGATATTTAGAGAAAGAGATAGCCACTTGATAAAATGAGAGTTTTCAACTGAAAATTGGATGTAAGGGAAGATTTCATACTTGTATCGAGAATTATAAGGAAGAAATGCAACAACAAAAAATACATCATTGCAAAACTATGTGATGTCTCTCTGACTATTATTGCTTTCATTTATGATATTTGGTTACACAAAAAGTAAAGAACATAAAGAAAATCAATCCGGAATTAAAGTAACAACTTAAAAGAGTCATGAAAAAAGAGAACCGCGATGAAAACTCTTGAACCAATCCCGTTTTTATGTTTTCTAGCATATGAGACGTACATTGTGAAATATATAGAGTAACACCTATTTCAATTCCTTAGTTCTTACTGACCGAACTTTCACGCCCAATTTCATGGAATCCAAAATAAGTTTCACGAAGAAGTCACGTAATGCATATTCTAGGTGGAAACAAATGAATTTTAATCATTTCAACGAGATATAAAGTACCATGAGAAAAATAAATCTCAAACAGTATTTGGTACAGTGTTGACTGGCCAAAATTATTCTCTGCCATATATCAAGTTGAGTCATTACATGTATGGTTTTATGGCTTGTGGAGAGATGGTGAGAAGAAATACAAAGAAATCTCTTCATTAGGGAATGAATTTTTCTACGTTTCAGGGTCGAAACGCAATGGAGTGACGATGTTATAAAAGGTGTTGATGGAATAGTAGACTTGCTTGAAGGGATCGAAGGTCAACAATGTCAACTCTCAATGGCAATATAGTAACAAGATGAAGGACTTGTGAAACTATGGAATGTTCATAGGGGAAAAGATCCAAACAAAAGCATGCAATTTCTAAGAAATTTTAAACTCTAAGGAAGGGAAATATGGGTACGGAGAGAATTTATGAGAAATAGAAACAACAAGGAGATGGTCAAATGGAAAAAAGTGGAGAAAGCAAATTGCAGGAGGGTGATGGATTGTCTCCAGATTAAAGAGGGAATATGTTGAGGGATGGAGCATGATTAATGGCTGGTATGCTTCACTTGTTTATTGGTCACATGAATCATGCTCTTTCTAATTACTACAACTATCAATCCACTATTGCCAACAAAACCATGACTGAAACCACTTATTGACATCATTAAACCAGGTGCAAAAATACGATATTACATAGGGCTAAGTCAATGGTTTTCTGTAAGTGTTGGCAGAATCTCTATAATAAATGCCTTTCTTGTTTATGGAAAGTCATGTTAGATGGTAGAGGTTCGCTTGAAATGATGGTGGAGATTTCCTTGAACGATCATGATTTACTGAAAATTTAGCAAAATCACCATTAAATAAGGCTACAATATTTAAAAACTGCATTAAGTAGATTCATTCCCCCAACATTTTTAAACTATTGTAGAAGTCCTAATAGAGCGCTTCTTTATTTTTTTATTTTTTAAATTTTTTTTTAGGCTCTTGAATGATTCATTCCATTTAGCCTTGAAATACACATAGGTTAGAAAAAACATGCTGACACGCTTATATTCCTTAGTCAATTACAGAAAACTTGTTATTTTATGATATTTTCCTTTTATTGATAGCTTCAAAACATGATCCTAGTACTCAAATTCATATTTCCTAAAACAAGGAATTTGCATATGAAGGATAAAAGGAAATTAAAAAAAAGTGATAGCCACCTAATAAGAACCTTTTGTGGTACACCCACTATTTTCTAACATTTAAAGTGAAATGTTTCAAACAAAAATTGGATGTAAGGAAAGATTTAAAACTTGTATCACGAGAATTAAAAGGAAAAAAAGAAAAAAAGAAATCATCATTGCAAAACTATGTGATGTATCTGTGACTATTATTGCTTTCATTTCTAATATTTGGTTACTCAAAAAAACAAGAATATGAAGAAAATCAATCTGGAATTAAAGTAACAACATAAAAGAGTCATAAAAAAAGAGAGCTGTGATGAAAACTCTTAAACCAATCCCTTTTTTCATGTTTTCTAGTATATATGAAACATTTTAAAATATATAGAGTAACACATATTTCAATTCCTTAGTTCTTACTGACTGAACTTTCATTCCCAATGTCATTGAACCCAAAATAAGTTTCACGAAGAAGTCGCTTAACTTGATTGGAAAAAATATTCTTGGTGGACACAAATGAATTTTAATCATATTAATGATATACAAAATATCTTGAGAAAAATAAATCTCGATTAGTATTTGGTACACTGTTGGCTTGCCAAAATGCTTCTCTACTATAGTACTATGTATATATATATATATATATATATGGCTAGAGGAGAGACTAGTGAGAAGAGATACAATGAAGTCACTTGATTAAGGAATGAATTTGTCTATATTTGAGGGGTGACCATGTTATATATGGCGTTGACAGAAAAGTAGACTTGATTGAAGGGATCGAAGACCAGCAATGTCAACTCTCAATGGCAATATAGTAACAACATAAAAGACTTGTGAAACAAATATTCACAGGGGAAAAGATGCAAGCAAAAGAGTGCTATTTGTAAGAAATTATAAACCCCAAGGAATGGAAATTTGGGTATGGAGAGAATTTGGGAAACATAAAACAAGAAAGAGATAGCCAAATGCAACAAAGCGGAGAAATCAAATTATTGGAGGGTGATGGACTGTCTCTAGATTGAAGAGGGTATATATTGACGGCCAGAGCATGATTTTTAGTCGATTTGCTTCACTTGTTTATTAGTCATATGAATCATGTTGTATCGAATTATTACAGATATGAATCCACCGAAGAGATTCAACCATTGTTAAACTAAATTTTAGAAGTAGCTCTTTCAAAGGCCTTTTTTTTTTTTTTTTTTTTTTTTTTTTTTTTTTTTTTTTTTTTTTACATTCAGATGAATTTGAACTTAAGACATTGTGCTTAAGCAATCAAAATCCCTCCCACTAAAAGTAAATTTAATTCTGCAACTTTATTGGTCAGCCTGTTTGGGGAAATGGCAAAATGGCAAAACCAAAAAGTAAGGCCATTTAATTCTTTTCTAAAAAACCCATCAAAATATGGCTACTTGCATTTTAGAATTCGAATTTTGAAGCTCCTTCTCTACCTCTGAAAATACATTCTCTCACTTCTTCCTTCTTACTCCTTAGAAGTCACTGAGTCCGGAATGTTCGAACTTTTTCATATCAAAGCGAAATGGCTTAAATCTAAAGGGCATGGAAGAAGGCATGGAATGGCTGATCGATGAAATCGGAAGAAAACCAGATTGTGGATCGACGAAGGGGAACAGATTAGTGGAAGAGGTAGAGAATTTGGTGGGGGAGGAAAGAGGTGTGTGTGAGATTGAAGGAATTCAGAGAGAGATTGGGATGCTTGAGCTTCAGGGAAGCGGTGGAATTGGTTTATGAGTTGAAGAGAATGGAGGAGAATAGAGAGGTGAAGATGATGGTGGTGTAACAGAGCTTCTGGGATGCTGTAAGAGAAGTGAAGGAGAAAACCAACCAGGAGGTTGTCAAGGAAGAGGTTAAGGTATACAAAACCATGAGGAGACATGGGGCCAGCGAGTCAGATGGGTTTGAGAGGTCAGTTCTCACCTCTGCGGATTATCTCCGATTGCCCTCCGGAAGGTTATTATTATAATTGTAATTATGGAATATATTTTCCTCCTTTTGCTTGGAATTGTGATTTACATCTGACAACTGCATATAAGCTTACTTAAATTCATAATCTCCTTGACAAATTTTTGTTGATAAGGCCACAGGGTTCTAGAATTTTTTTTTAAATTTGATTTGATCATCTGCATGTAAATTGTACTGTATGATACAAAGCACGTACGCGAATCCAAGACAAAGAAGGAAGTCCAAATTTTTTTTTTTTTTTTTTTTTTTTTTTTTTTGGGGGGGGGGGGAGGGGAGTTTTCTATTGAGTGCTAAGTTGAGATTCGACGACGCCACCGGCCAGCAGATCCATGGAAGACCATGCTCCTTCTTCGATCTGACAACGCCATTGAAGACCCTGCTCCTTCTTCAATCCGTGGAAGGCAATGATGTCGGAGTTTTCGGATCGACGATGTTGGTTGGGATGACACCAAGTAGGTGGTGGTGGGGAGTTGAAAGGAGGAGCGGCGCATGGGGGAGGTTGGGCGAATGGGGAGAAGGGGAAGTGTTGGATTGAAGGTAAGCATGTTAGCGGTTGTGGGGTTGTGGTGAGAGGCAGTGGGCTTGTTTGGAATCAGCGTTAGGGAGAGCGTTTGTGGTAGAGTTAATGGGCTTTAGAGAAAAAACTCAACGTGGTGTTTTTGAGTTCGGCGTTAAGTTCACTGGACTTAAAGCTCATAACGCTCAAAAAGCCCGTTAAGAAAAAAGCTCCAGAATAAGCTTTTTCCAAAAAATTCTCAGCTTTTTGACATGGGCCCTGCCACTTCTATCACCATCAATTCAAATACAAATCATTATCTATAATCTGACTTTTTTCCTACTGAGCTTTTTTTAAAAGTCAGATAGCTTTTAAGCCACCGCTCCTACCGTCAACCCAAACAAGCCTAGTGTCAAAGGAAGGTACGTTCCATGGCCCATGGTCACGTCTTTTCTCTTCCAGATATGAGAAAGAGAAAAAAATATTTTTTTACAGAAAAATTAATATACTATCAACGTCTGTTTTTTTTTTTCTAAAAAAAAAAAAAAAAAAAACAAACGCGTCATTTTTTTTTTTTTTCAAAAAAAAAAAAGTTAGAAGTCACTTTTAATGTCTATTAAAAAAAGTCGTATATAAAAAAACTTACATTGTCACTCATATAGACATTCCTCTAAAAATGGTCATAGAAAAGTAAAAAAAGAAAGAAAGAAAAACCAGACGTTAAAGATGTTTTTTATAGTAGTGCAGTGGCATGGGAGCTTGGCTCCCCTCCCCCATGTCCAAGTTCGAACCCTGCCTCTTCCTCTACTATGTGTATAAAAAAAAAAAAAATGTTTTCTATAGTAGGGAAAGCCAGCTTAGTGTAACTAAAAGTACCATGAAAAGCAACTCCTACTTTTATGGGACCCATCATTTTTGTGTCCAATTCACTAATTTCACTTGAAAATGTTTATTGAGAACTGTCCCCAAAGTCACTGTCCTGAACGCCTGTGTGGGTGCCAGCCTCCATTGAGAAAAGTATTGTCTTCCCCTCTAGGAGGATTTGTCCCTTGGGAATAAATTCTCAAGAGTGCCTCCCCATGACTCAAGGCCACAACCTGAGATATAAGTACATGCCTTAAGAGTCACTTAGTAACTTTGTGTGCCATGGTGCTTAAGGATCCCAAGGGACAAATCCTGTAGTGGGGAAAACAATATCTGCTTCAGTGGAGGCTGGCACCCATACGAGCGTTTAAGGCAGCGGTCCGAGGGTAGTGGTCCTTTCTTGGTAGGGTGGGTTGATGACTTCGTATTTTTAATAGATTTAAAATATATTCGATATATTTAGGAAGTCATCAATGCTAAATTAAAGAGGTTTTTTTGAGATTTTAAGAGATATCAATCTGGATACATGATTTGTGGGTTATAAATTTAAAATAAAATCTTTTGAGTTTAGGAAATAAATAATAATAATTAGAGGTTTTGAAAAAAAAAAAGAAAAGAAAAAGGAAATAAAAATTTAGTTTTATTGTTATTATTATTATTATTAAATAATTACCTTTTCTTTTTCACAATTAGGCCACGGAACATGTGATGGAGATGGGATTTAGAAAGTTTGACTAAAAGAATAAAGTGAATTGGATTTAATGCAAATGGGCCCGCAAAATTGAAAAGGGGGGAAGACCTAAATAGAGGGCTGGACACGAATTGGAATTAGAGAATCAGAGGCAGCAATTTGTGGATTGGAGAGTCATTTCGCTGGGCAGTGAACGACAGAACAGAGTAGCGGCGGCGTTTTTCCTCTGTGCATTATTTTCCTGTTTAATCTGCGACGAGGAGACAGGTGCTGTTGTTGGGCTTTTCCATCGTCATATTGTCTTCTCGAGGAACCTTCGGCACCGAACCAAAACTCCATCTCAGCAAAATCAAAACTGCACGCCGGTGAAGAGGCTGTTGCTGATGCTTTGTCTTTGGTCTTTGTTATTTCAAGTAACTTTGGTTTCAGCTGTTTACTCTTTTCTAGTACGTTGTTGAACCTGAGTTTTGATTTTGCTAAGATGGATGGGATTAAAGTCATATGTGGCTAACTTTTCCTTTGCAACCTAGCTAGAGTACTATGAACATTTGAGACTTAGAAATTGTTTCCACTAATTTATTTTGCTTAATATTAATCCAGTTTTTATTATTCATTGCTGAGTGATTGGCCACTGTTAAACTTGTTTTGGGGATTTAGGATTGAATAGGGAATCTTAAATTGACATTGGATTAAATAATGTGGAATTAGATTTTAAGTAAAACTAATTAGTGGGAACAATTTCTAAGTCTCAAACAAGTTTATAGTACTCTAGTTTGCAAAGGAAAAGTTAGCCACACATGACTCTAATCCCATCCATCTCAGCAAAATCAAAACTCAGTTTCAACAACATACCGAAAAAGAGTAAGCAACTGAAACCAAAGTTACTTAAAATAACAAGACCAAAGACAAAGAATTAGCAACAACCTCTTCGTTTGGCTCGGTGCTACAGGTTCCTGGAGAAGACAACATGACGATCGAACGGCCCAACAATAGCACCTCTCTCCTCGTCGCAGATTAATTAAATGTGTAAAGTTAATGTTTAGTGAAACTTAACGAGAGTATAAGAAATAAGGACATTTAAGAAGGAATAATGCTTTAAACAACTAGCGAAAAGACCGATGATAAGGGCATTAAGAAACGTCTTTTTTTAATACAATTTAGAAAGGTCTTGTAATTTCAAAACCATGCTTTTGGTCAAACAATTGAATTGAATTCGTTATGAAACCGCATATATGATGATAACATTAGATGAAATCTAAACATTTGAGTGCAAAACGACTATATAGCTCTTGCTTTTAAAAATGAGTTAAAAAAAAGTAAAGAAAAGTCTATGTATAGATACGTGTGTATAGTACTGTTGAGGGGAAAAAAAGAAGGGAAAATTCCTTTAAGGTCACATGGAAACAAAAAAAAAAAAAATAAAAAAATCAAAAAATTGTCACAGAAAATTCTAATGTCAAAAAAGTCTTATTGACAACTACTTCAGTTGATAATTATTAACAACTTCATCGATAGGTTTTAATAACTCTTTGGGTCCTTTTTTATCTCAGAATTTTCTGTGGGACTTTTTTGATATTTTCTTGGCCCCTTAGGACCTTAAAGGAATTTTCTCAAAAAAGAATCTGATCCATAGGAATATTTTGAATTCAGTTTTGTTAAAAAAATTTGGGCAACCCAGCCCTTGTTCAATTGAAGCTTAGACTCGGGAAAAAAAAAACAGACAAGAATTAAATATGATGGAAATGGCTAGTTCCTTACAATATGAAAAATCAATATTTAAATCCCTATTAGTAGGGGTTTCATAGTTGATGGTTGATAATATCTTGAATAGGATTACCTCCTATAAGATGATAC
This sequence comes from Acacia acuminata, assembly GCA_019022655.1. Classification (NCBI taxonomy): domain Eukaryota; kingdom Viridiplantae; phylum Streptophyta; class Magnoliopsida; order Fabales; family Fabaceae; genus Acacia; species Acacia acuminata. The sequence continues at coordinate 2,052,977 of JAFJYI010000130.1, forward strand.
TTGTACTTATAAAAAAAAAAAAAATCTAAATTTAGTTTTTATAAAATTAGGGTTCACTTACATAAAAGTGAAAAAAAGTTGAACTTTGATTTTTCAAACGAGATACTATACATTGTCTCCTCAGTATGAAATAAGTCAAATATATTATATTAATTTTAATGAGCTTACATAATTAAAAGAATGTGAATTCGTTTATTACTATATTGTCTCCTACAAGCATGATTTAACTGGAGAACATTTTTGTTGAGGGCTTTAAGATTGATTCAATTTTCAAATTAACTCACATCATATGAAACCCTAAAGGCAAATACAATATAGTACACATTTTCATAAGTTAGACATGCATGTTTTTACGTGCATCATACGGAATGTGAAAGTTAAGCTATAATAATGTTTATAACTTGTGAATAATATGATTTCTTATATTTTATTATATTGATAAATTGATAATATATTAATATATACATACAGCATATTGATTTTGTGTATACACATTCATCAAATACAGACACCATCATATAAATGTTTAAATGTAAAATTAACCTTTTAGTCCTTTTAATTTTAACTCACTGATAACAAAGTCTGTCGAGTATATATGACTTGATGCAACTCAGCCTTTATATTTTTTATTTGCTTTTAACTTAGTCCCTAATCTTTCAATCATTTGTAATCTTATATATGTCTTCACCGAGTGAACTTACATGGCAAAAAAAAAAAAAATATTATTAATATCATTAAAAATTGCTTAATGTTTTCCAACTCAGCATGAAATTGGATTGGGAAGGGTGGGTACGATTGGGATAGGGTGTCTCTATTTACGTTCCTCTCCATTTACATAATTAAAAATATTGTCCCGTGTATCTCCTAACATACTTGTTCACAGTTGCTTGTTTAATAGCACATCCTTAAATATAAGATCCTTTTTATTTGTAGCTCAAATTGAACTACAAAGTTCAAAATGTGAGGAAATCACTCCAAGTGAAAATGTGTTGACATTTTGAATCCCTGGGCTGTATGCTGATATTCACCAGATATGTTTGGTCATCATGAATAATACAAGTATATTTTATTCTTCAAACTTCGTGTAGCTCATAACCAAATGTGTTTGTTTTTGTCATGATGTAATTGCTTATAATAATGTTGGTATATATGACATTAGTTACTATGAATTATTGAAGATTTAACCATTCTTAATATTGCTAGCTCTCAAGTCTCAACAACTCATCGTTCCTAATTGCATTGTACTTGATCAAGTCAAAAGAATATACGTAATTATATATGTTGTTTTGCACGGATTTCAAACTTGAGCATTGACAGCAAATATATATTACATATATATACTACTCCGATTGGATTGGAGCTCGAAGGAGTACTATTGGTATTATATTGGGAAGTTGTTCATCTTAAAAACCAAAGTCCAGCTATTGTCATTTTCATGTAAGTGGACCGTATTTATATTCAATCTCCACAAAGTCTTTTTTATTTTTATTGGAGATGATCTTGTTTGAAGTATGGCTGAATTACTACTAAACATGACCAACCTCTTCCACTAGACTTAATATCAATTAGTTGACATCATCTTTATTTAGAGTAGTCTAAGCTTTGATTGTACAAAGTTGTGTGGCCGACAAATTGAACAGAGGGCCAAAGCTCCCGACTCATAATATTCCTACAGATCATATTCTTTTCTTTTTTAATTTACAGTTCTATAGAAATACACACACACGTAATAGGCATAGTGGTTTTGCTGGATTTAAGGGGAAATCTGTACCATGAATGGAAGGGCGAAATTTAGTGATTAATAGTATTGGGAAAAACCATGCATGGTTTTTTAAGTAGTTGAACTTTAATTAATAGTATTATTGGAAAATTTTCAGGCTTTTGATTGGTCCAGATGAAGTGATGCAGATCAACTGTTAGCATTGTAATTTTATATCAGTTGTAATACCCCAGCGAGTGTTATATTTACTCAGTCATGTACTGCTAGTGGGTTTCTGAGAAATTATACGTATTTCAAAATCATATAGTATGTTTGAAAATATGTTCATTTACTGATTATTCAAATATACAAGTTGATACTTTATTGTGTAAAAATGGTATAATTGGAAGCCGATGAAGCTAATAGCTAGGGCTAGCTAACATTAGAGAAGATGGGTGTGTCGTATGTCTCTTTATCATTTTCTGATGTTTCTTCGGATTATTACCTCTACGCTCGTCGTGCGGTGCCTCCATGCTGGCGCAGGTATGTATCTATTTGCTTTCTTTTTTATATATAATAATGGCACATTAATAATGTATACTGCCTCCAGATATATAACTTTATTTCAGACGTGGTACACCGCAGGCTACAATATGTAGCTGTTAGTGTTTAAATCAGAGGTAAACACCATACACTATCACGCAAACGGAAAGTGTCAATTTTAATTTTTCTTCAATTGCTTGTGGTTTTCCATATTACTCTGTTCTCAGATGTCAATGAGGTAGTGAGTATTCTCTCTGTCTCCTGTGTGAGAGTGGTAAGGTTCCTGGTGTACCAGTCCGGTTGACGTTATTTGAACGGAGACCACCTGTTCCCTTTTCTTCCTCTCTTCCTTGCTTTCTTTCTGAGTGTTCCGCGAGTGAGTTAGTGTGTCTTTTACCGGCAGAACTATATTGATTTCTGTGGGTGTGAGTGTGTGAGTGAGCCTTTATTAACAGAACTATTTTGATTCTGTGGGTGTCAGTTTTTTGCGACGGACAAAATCCGTCGCAAAATTGGGTTTTTCCTTCAAATTTCGTTTGCAACGATTTCTTAAAAACCTCGTCGCAATTGTGAAGGGAAGTTAAATTTCCATCGCAAATTCAAAAATTTGCAACCGAAAAAAATCAGTCGCAAATTTTCAAATTTTGCAACGGAAAAAAAATCCGTCTCAAATTTTGAATTTTGCGACGGATTTTGATTCCGTTGCAAAATTTGAAACTTTGCGACGGATTTTAATTCCGTCGCAAATTTCAAAAAATTTGTGACGGATTTTTTTCCATCGCAAAATTCGAAAATTTATGACGGCTTTTTTTTCCGTCGCAAATTCAATCTTTTTTAAAAAGAAATTAAAAAAATTAGATAAAAAAAGAAAGAAGCTGTATAAAAGTAGTATCATTAGAAAGATAAAATTATATATAATAAATTTCATAAAATAAATTTAATGAAAATAGGTGATTTTAAGTACCTTATTGATTCTCAAAATTTGTCGTAATAAGCGATGGAAAAAATCGGACCAGCCGCGGTGAGAGGAAGAAGAGACGAATACGTTTCCAAAAAAGAGCAAAACAAGGGTTCTGAATATATGATGGTTGTGGGCCCCATGTATTTATCATTATACTTTTTTTATATATATATATATATATATATAAGGAAAGGAGAGATATGCGCTGGTGGTTATATCAGATTCTCCATTAATATATATACGTATGAAACAAGAATGGTTGGACGCTCACGCTGGATTGATTCTTATATTTTTTTTATTTTATTTTTTAATTTTAGGGGGCGGGGGCCACCCCTTGTATCCGCCTTTGGTGATCATCATCACCAGGAGTCGCCTCTGTACCCTTGTTTTTCATTAGGGACATGAGTTGAAGTTGTGTCTGCCTTACCATCTCGCCTGTCTCATGGAGCTCATTTGTTGTTGCCTTGTCTGGCTCGGCTCAGCTGCTTGCTTCTGCACCAACGCCTTCATCTTCTTCATCTCATCTGCAAAAACATTAGGAAGAATGTTTTTTTTGTACTTCATTTAAATGAACCAGGGAATGAAAATGTAACAATCAATATCAAATGTATAATCTTTACCTACTGAAACACCTTCATCAGGACCAGTTGAGGAGCGCTTCATTTGCCTTAGTCAGCTGGTAGAGGCATCGTACCCAAAGAGTCTGCCTTTGTTGTTAAATCCGCCTGCAGCCTGAATGAATAGACTCTCGTTATCAGACTGAGAGGATGTGGGGTCGGTCTCACTCTGCAAGTCTCTCTCATGTGTCAGCTTCTGATAGGTTTCCTACAAGCAAAAAAATACATCACAAATAAGCCATGTGAAATGAAATAAATATGTTGGTGTCTGAAACAAAGAATAAATGCAATAAATGTCTCACTGCTACTTGCTGCGCCTTGGCGTTAATCCAGCACCTCTCACTCCCTTCAGACTGTTGGGAATGGGTCCGCTCAAAGGCAGTCCAAGACATACAGGCATGCAAGCTTCCTCGACGTTTTCCAGCCACTCAACATTCCATATGCAGGGAAATCATTTATTGTCCACATTAAGGCAGCCCGCATGGTGAAATTTTGGCTCAAGGATACATCATACGTAAGAACCCCTTCACTCCACAACATCTTCAACTCATTTATCAAAGGCCTGAGGTACACATCTATCTTCTTTTTTGGGTTGGATGGCCCAGAGATTAACGCGTTAAGGAACAAAAACTATCTTCTCATGCAAGGTGGGAGGTTGTACGGAGTCACAATGACAGGCCAACAGGAATAATTCCTGCTTGTATTGTTGAAAGGAGCGAACCCATTTGAACATAGACCAAGATGGACATTACGGGGATACATAGCAAACAAAGGATTCACCTCGTCAAATTTACACCCAGCTTTGGCATCAGATGGACGTGTCACAAATTTTTCATCCCTGTGATGCTCCTGGTGCCATCTCATGTGACCAGCTGTTTGTTCTTATTAATACAATCTCTGAAGTTTGGGCACGAGAGGAAAGTACCACATCTTGTTTAATGCTTGACGGATCATTTTTCTTCCATTTCTCACAACTTTGTATCTGTCATGTCCACAGAATTTACAATTGGTCAGCTCAGCATCATCCTTGTAATACAACATACATCCTCTGGGGTAGCAATGGATTTTTTTCACATCTAAGCCCAACACTACTACAAAAAAGCATATTAACGTCCTGAATTAAAGGCAATTAACGTCCTGTTTCAGAAGGACGTCGGACCAGGGGTAGTTGTAAAAATAAGATATACGGCGTCCTATAATTAATTCAGGACGCCTTAAAAAAGGCGTCCTATGGTTAATTCAGGACGCCTTTTTTAAGGCGTCCTATGTTTTATTCAGGACGCCTTTTTAAAGGCATCCTGAATAAAAAAAATCAGGACGCCTTATTGGTTTTTTTTTAAAAAAAAAAAACCGCAAACCTGAAGACTTTCCGCGCATGGGAGAAGAACTGCAAAGGACTCACAAAACTAGAACAAAAAACAGAGAGACAAAGACGATGCAGATTAAGAGGTTTTGTGTGCTGTATATATGACCTGAAACAACACAACAACAGATCTGGAACAACAAAATAGTAAAATAGCAGATCTGGAACAACAAAACAGCAAAATAGTAGATTTGGAACAACAAAACAGCAAATCTGGAACAACAAAACAACAGATCTAGAACAACAAAATAGATATGTGGCCGCTGTCGTGGAAGGAACTGTGTGCCCTAAATATGCAGATTAAGAGGTTTAGAGAAGGAAGAGCCGTAAGGAAGATCGATTAGGTCAAAAAAAAAAAAAAAAAAAGAGGCGCGAGACCGAACACGAACACGAGAATTGACGGTGGCTGAGAAGATTGCAGCAGTTGGTAGAGGTGGCGTGCGTGTGGGAGATCGATTGTGTAGAAAGAGGAGAGGAGAGGACGAGGCGCGAGATTAATGGAAGAGGAGAGGAGTTTTAGAGCTGTGTGTGGGAGATCGATTGTGTAGCCCAACGTGAGAGATCGAATAGCTAGTCCGATGATAAATACAAAAATAATATCAAATTCAGGACGCCAAAAAAATTATTAATCATTTTTGGCATCCTGAATATATGGTTGGGATGCCAAAAATATTAATTTTGCCGTCCGAACCATATTTAGACGCCACAAATAATATTTTTGGACTCCCGAAACAAATTTCGGGACGCCAAAAAAATACCCTAGCGCCAAATTTTTTAAAAAAATTACCTAGGCGCCAAAAAATTTCCGTTTTAGGCATCTTAAATATTTTTTTTATTTCTTTGATTTGATTAGTATTATTTTCGATTCATTTGATTTGATTAGTATTATTTTCGATTTCTCTGATTTGATTAGTATTATTTTCTATTTCTTTGATTTGATTAGTATTATTTTCTATTTCTTTGATTTGATTCGTAAAAGTTTCGATTTCTTTTATTTGATTTGATTATTTTCAATTTCTTTGACTTGTTTAGTAAAAGTTTCGATTTCTTTGATTTGATTAGTATTATTTTCAATTTCTTTGATTTGATTAGTATTATTTTCAATTTCTTTGACTTGTTTAGTAAAAGATTTCTTTAATTTGATTAGTATTATTTTTAATTTCTTTCATTTGATTAGTAAAAGTTTTGATTTCTTTGATTTGATTTGTATTATTTTCGATTTCTTTGATTTGATTTGTATTATTTTCGATTTCTTTGATTTGATTAGTATTATTTTCAATTTCTTTGACTTGTTTAGTAAAAGATTTCTTTAATTTGATTAGTATTATTTTCAATTTCTTTCATTTGATTAGTAAAAGTTTCGATTTCTTTGATTTGATTTGTATTATTTTCGATTTCTTTGATTTGATTTGTATTATTTTCAATTTCTTTGACTTATTTAGTAAAAGATTTCTTTAATTTGATTAGTATTATTTTCAATTTCTTTTATTTGATTAGTATTATTTTCTATTTCTTTGATTTGATTGTATTATTTTTATTTCTTTGATTTGATTATTAAAAGTTTTGATTTCTTTTATTTGATTTGATTATTTTCAATTTCTTTGACTTGTTTAGTAAAAGTTTCGATTTCTTTGATTTGATTAGTATTATTTTCAATTCTTTGATTTGATTTGATTATTTTCAATTTCTTTCATTTGATTAGTAAATTTTCGATTTCTTTGATTTGATTAGTATTATTTTCGATTTCTTTGATTTGATTAGTATTATTTTCAATTTCTTTGACTTGTTTAGTAAAAGTTTCGATTTCTTTGATTTGATTGGTATTATTTTCAATTTCTTTCATTTGATTAGTAAAAGTTTCGATTTCTTTTATTTGATTTGATTATTTTCAATTTCTTTGACTTGTTTTGTAAAAGTTTCGATTTCTTTGATTTGATTAGTATTATTTTCAATTCTTTGATTTGATTTGATTATTTTCAATTTCTTTCATTTGATTAGTAAAAGTTTTGATTTCTTTGATTTGATTTGTATTATTTTCGATTTCTTTGATTTGATTAGTATTATTTTCAATTTCTTTGATTTGTTTAGTAAAAAGATTTCTTTATTTGATTTGATTATTTTCAATTTCTTTGATTTGATTAGTAAAAGTTTCGATTTCTTTGATTTGATTAGTATTATTTTCAATTTCTTTGATTTGATTTATTTTATTATTTTCATTTGATTTCTTTGACTTTTGTTTAGTAAAAGTTTCGATTTCTTTGATTTGATTGGTATTATTTTCAATTTCTTTCATTTGATTAGTAAAAGTTTCGATTTCTTTTATTTGATTTGATTATTTTCAATTTCTTTGACTTGTTTTGTAAAAGTTTCGATTTCTTTGATTTGATTAGTATTATTTTCAATTCTTTGATTTGATTTGATTATTTTCAATTTCTTTCATTTGATTAGTAAAAGTTTCGATTTCTTTGATTTGATTTGTATTATTTTCGATTTCTTTGATTTGATTAGTATTATTTTCAATTTCTTTGACTTGTTTAGTAAAAGATTTCTTTAATTTGATTAGTATTATTTTCAATTTCTTTCATTTGATTAGTAAAAGTTTTGATTTCTTTGATTTGATTAGTATTATTTTCGATTTCTTTGATTTGATTTGATTATTTTCAATTTCTTTGAATTTGATTAGGAAAAGTTTCGATTTCTTTGATTTGATTTGATTATTTTCAATTTGTTTGAATTTGATTAGCAAAAAGTTTTGATTTCTTTGATTTGATTTGATTATTTTCAATTTCTTTGACTTGTTTAGTAAAAGTTTCGATTTCTTTGATTTGAATAGTATTATTTGCAATTTCTTTGATTTGATTTGATTATTTTCAATTTCTTTCATTTGATTAGTAAAAGTTTCGATTTCTTTGAAATTAAAGAAATCTTTTACTAAACAAGTTAAAGAAATTGAAAATAATCAAATCAAATAAAAAAATTGAAAATAATACTAATCAAATCAAAGAAATCGAAAATTTTACTAATCAAAATCAAAGAAATTGAAAATAATCAAATCAAATCAAAGAAATCGAAAGTTTTACTAAACAAGTCAAAGAAATTGAAAATAGTCAAATCAAATAAAAGAAATCAAACTTTTACTAATCAAATCAAAGAAATTGAAAATAATCAAATCAAATCAAAGAAATCGAAAATAATACTAATCAAATCAAAGAAATCTAAAACTTTTACTAATCAAATGAAAGAAATTGAAAATAATCAAATCAAATCAAATGAAAATAATACTAATCAAATCAAAGAAATCGAAAATAATACTAATCAAATAAAAGAAATCGAAACTTTTACTAATCAAATCAAAGAAATTGAAAATAATCAAATCAAATCAAAGAAATTGAAAATAATACTAATCAAATCAAAGAAATCGAAACTTTTACTAATCAAATGAAAGAAATTGAAAATAATCAAATCAAATCAAAGAAATTGAAAATAATACTAATCAAATCAAAGAAATCGAAACTTTTACTAATCAAATGAAACAAATTGAAAATAATACTAATCAAATCAAAAAAATCGAAACTTTTACTAAACAAGTCAAAGAAATTGAAAATAATACTAATCAAATCAAAGAAATTGAAAATAATACTAATCAAATCAAAGAAATCGAAACTTTTACTAATCAAATGAGAGAAATTGAAAATAATACTAATCAAATCAAAGAAATCGAAACTTTTACTAAACAAGTCAAAGAAATTGAAAATAATCAAATCAAATAAAAGAAATCGAAACTTTTACTAATCAAATCAAAGAAATTGAAAATAATCAAATCAAATCAAAGAAATGAAGATAATGTTAGACCTGGCTATCACCCAAGAGGGGGGTGAATTGGGTGTCTGATAAAACTTTCGGAACTTTGAAAATCCTTTTGAAACTTATTGAAAGTAGTTTGTATGACACTAATGATTTATAAAGTGATAGTCAATCATTCAAATATATAAGCTGGAAATATAAGATATGAGGGAAGAGAATATGCAAACTGTGGCTTATACTGGTTCGGCCCAATCCACGATGACCTACATCCAGTCCCCAGGTTCCTCCTGAGATTTCAATCCACTATCTCCCACAAGCTTTAATCGGGTGCTTGAATACCACTACAATCCCACAAGTTTAGTCGGGCACTTATGTAGCCTTTACAAATCTCTTACCGAGATACTCCCCCTTACCCACGGTAAGAATACAATCTTTGTAATGAATGATTACAAATAATCTTCTCTCTCAGAAGTGATAAGATGAACACTGAAGTGCATTACAAATAATCTCACTCTCTAATAAACTATATGATCAATGGGAAGACAGAGAGAAAATGAGATAAACGTCAGAAGGTGTAACATCCCAATTTTCGAAAGCATTTTCATGGTATCGTGATCAGAGTAGAGCATCGGAAGTAAATAGTATTGAAAAAGTAACTGATAAGTAACCACTGTAATGTATGTGCTAGCTGTTAACAACGTTATAAAAAAAATTTCAAATGACATCATCGGTAAGTACAAAACAAAAGGGCTTCCTCTAGCCGATCCTATATCTCGCGCTTACCCCGTCTTCGATCTTGTTCACTCCGGATCCTGAAGCTATGGTAAGAGCTGAGGTTCAATGCTCATTGAACCTCAGGTAATGGTTAACCTCATGTTCATGTAACAAGTATGTATGACAGTTTATTCATGATATCACAGCAATATTCACATATGAAAGATAATAACCGAACACAGCCACTGCATATGAACGTTATTATAGTCTACACTATTCACCAGTGCCACGATGTACAGTCGTGTCCTCAGCGCTAGGAAAACTCAACGGTGTTATCAATACCATAACCCGTGTATAGTTGTATATGTATGCTCAATAAATTTTAAAAAATAGAATCTCAGTCTATGAATACAACCATCACATATAGGTATACAGTAAACATCAGATTAGTGTTACAGTACGCGTCCGTACCTTCGTCGGTGTTGTCGGTACGTTGACGGTCGGACGGTGATCCCGCGTATCCTATAATGGTAATATCGTATTTATTAATTTATAAATAATATCCTAAGAGATATTTTAGCCACTAATGACTATTTTGCCCTTGCAACATTTATTTTCCACTTTATTCCTTCAAAATTCGTAGAACAACGCTGGTACCAATCTGGGCAGCATTTTGTCTAACTTTGAAAAATCATAATTAATTCTAGAAACATCAAAACAAGGATCCGTAAAATTCCTTAGAATATTTAGGATGTATATTTTCAAGTAAAAATAATCACCTTTGCCCAGATTACACGAATCACTCCCAGGTTTTAAGTTTTGAACCTCTGCCCAGAATTTTCCCAGAAATTCATAGCCTAACTTTGAGGATTTTTATCTCTCTGTACAGAAATCATTTTGACATGTTCTTGACATATTTAAAAATTCCTATATGTCTATTTTAACCATGAATTTTCCCATAATTTTTTGACCATATTTTCAATATGAAATTTTGGCATTTTCATCACTGCCTCCAGAAATTCTGAAACCGATGAAATTTCGCGTAACTTCGTTACTTTGATGATTTTCTTCCAGAAATTTTGCTATATGACCTCCCTCATTGTTTTTTTCGAAATAAAGCCAATTTTGACCATAAAAACATGTAAATAAAATTATCCTAACATATTTAAGATCTACACTACTTCTATCTGAAAATTTAAGAACTAGAACTTAAAGAACTTAAAGCTAGAGCTAGAGAACTTACCAAGAACTTTGCTCCTCCTTTCTTTAAGGCTCTCACTCTCACTTTCTCTCTCAATTTCAGATGTTGTTGCTTTGTGAATTGGTGAGGATTTATGAAGAGCAAAGGTCCCTATTTATAGCAAACTTTGGGGTTAACTATCTAACAACTTCCATTCATCCTTGACCCTTGGATCTAAACTTAGTAAAGAAGTTTTAATCTCATCCATCCATGTGATTAGAAGACCCTAACTTAATCTCTAAGTTTTACTTTTTGAGAATTAATTTACTTTAATGAAATCTATTTTTGGTTGCTTGATCAACTACCAATACTTTTAAATTCTGAGTATGCTTTTTGATTAGTAGTTAGTATTGGAATACGTACAACGCAGCGGATTAAAAAAACTTACGGATCCAATCTCGAGGATCACTCAGGTGCATTTAAACAAGGCTAGGGAATCCGAAATTACCTTAGGAGAATTCGTTCGCGGCTTGTTCTTCGTTGAACAGGTGGGCTACCTCCTCGATCGGCAGAAGACAACTCGTAGGATCGTCTTCCTCCACGGTATCCACACGAACAACTCCGAACACGGCTACGGCAGCGTGTTAGCGCCTCTTGTGCGTCTCTCTTAATTTTCCACTCTAGGGTTTTTCTCGCGGCTTTACGAATGCGCTCGACAAAATGTCCGTGAGTTTTCCAAACCCGTTCAGCGCATTATATAAAATTAATCCTCATTAATTTTGAAATTCAAATTTCAAATATGGATTAAAATACATTAATTACATCAATCAAATTTGATGTAACGTATTTAATCCGCATTAAAAGCTGATTTAAAATTCGAATTTGGAATGCGGATTAAAATAAATGTATTAATTAAATCCATCTAACAGATCTAATCAAATCCATTTATTTAATCCAAATTAAAAGCCTTACCGATTTAATTTATCTCTATAAATTAAATCCGAGAAATAATATCTATCTATTTAATTTAAATTTGAGATACCATATCTCAATTTAATATTAAAAGATATACGATATCTTTATTCGAAAATTAAATGAGATACAATATCTCAATTTGTTTTAGATATTTAATTTATCAAATAAATTAAATACAAAACAAATATTATATATATTAATATTATAATCTCTATTAATAATATTAACATATATTAATTTTGAATTTAATATATATATATATATATATTTATATATCCTAGATTAAATTCAGTATTCATTAAATCTTAGACGTATCTAAGATTCAATGAATCTGGACACATTTGCTCGTGTTGAATTATTCTTGTGTGCGACCCTGCAAGCCCATATGAGATTGGCAGTGGGCCAACACTTTGTCAGCCCACAAGTCGCAAGTGGCCTCTAGCAAGACATTGCGACTACCCAATTCACATGGGGATCGATGACACGATACAACCTATCGTACAACCATGTCACGTCCCTTTTGTCACGCGATAATTTGGTCAAGGATGAGACATGGATAATGTCAACTTCCTTTTCTTGACCACTACTTTCTCGATTCTCGGTAGTCTAATAAGTGAAAATGGAAACTCCTTTCCATCACAAGACGGCCAGTACATTTCTTAGACTCACTCATCGAGGGGCCCAAGATTATCTCTCTACAAATGTGAGGACAAATTCCATCTTGACCATTCAGATTCCTCCGCATGAAGACCATTGATCCCGATCCCAGCCTTTATCATCACCCGGTCAAAGGTGACTTTTGACTAGGTCAAAGGTCAGTGACTCATCATGTAGGAATCCATGATGGTCTCAGGTCATAGGGCGTTGTGACGCGGTTATACATGAGATAAGCTTATGACTAAATCCATGCGGCTTTCTCATAGTGGGTCGATCCAAAGACCTTGTACTCTTACAAGTGCCCATGACTTTGATTCGTATCTCCATACATCATCAAAGTCATGCGGTCTTACCTTATCTTCGCTCAGCGTAGATGACCGATCGGGACATTTAGGATATCATCTATAAGATATATCCGGGGATCGGTTATCAATACGAACATGCAAACGAAAATGATAACAAAAGAGAATACTTTAAATAACTTAAATATCCAAAGTACAATGAATTGCCCCTAGGGCATAATTTCCAACAGTTAGATATCCAGATTTATGGTCTAATGAGATTCCCCTGGTTGTACTAAGCTTATTCTTCAACGTTTGCAAAAATAGCCTTTACTAGGCTTACTTTCGAGGTTAAATTATGTGGGTTCAAGATAAGTCTTTATATTTTCTTCGGGTTCCTACTTCTTCACAACTTTTTAAATTTGTATAAATTCTCACTTTATTTGTTGTTTTGAGTTTTTCTTGTGTACATGGATATTTCTTGGATTTCAAACCATTATCAAATTTGCTTTAATTAATTTTTTTTTCTCTCTCTCATTGGTTAAGCTTAGGTCACAAGGATTAAGCTTTATCATAACTAATTAGAGCCTTTAGATAAGCTTTATGAGGTTAAATCTTGGCCCTTAGATCATAGTTGAAATTGTTGACTTTTCAAAGCTTGATTAACATTTGATTAACACCTTAATCAAAAGCTTAATTATCTTTTGATTGTTGCATTATTGGTTCATGGAGTGATTTACGATTTTTAACAATTCATTAGTGCCAATCCTAATCCCTTATTAGTTCTTGACTTTTAATTAGCCTAATACACCTCTAATTAATGGCTATTTAATTGTTAAAGAATTACCTAAATATTCCATTAGTGTAATTTTAATTGCTCATTAATTATTAGCAATTTCCCCTTAATTGTTCAAGTGTTTTGATAATTCTTTATGGCCTTCTATGAAATAAATATGAACTAAATATTAATTATAGGGTATTAGAAAATTTAGTCTCTTAACAAATTATGAAAATTGGTGTTTATGGTCCTTTAATTATGAAGACTTGCACAATTTATTTAATTTAGTGAATATTTAGTTGGTAATTAATTGCCATTGATTTCTCTAAATTTATTTAGGTATTCTCATAACACTTTCTTGCTCTTTTAAATTCTACATGAACCATAGCTTAATATGGTATTTATTATATTTTATGGTATTTTATAATGCCTAACAAAATTTATTAAATCATTGGTTATTCTAATCCTAAGAAAAAAATTACCTAGAAAATAGAATAAACACATCTCAAAATTTGAGACCACATATTCACCTATTTTAAATAGGCTTTTTCTATCAAAATATTGTATTTAAGATAAAAAAGAAATTTTGGGTATTACAGAAGGCATTTTGACTGAGATGAAAATTTTGTTTTTGTTGATCGTTCATTTTTCGTCACTTCTTCTTCCGGTTTGAAGACTTTGCAATTTATAGATATTTGTGTTTTGACCGTTGCGAGTATTCGACCGTTGAGCTATTCTTCCAGTTTAGAATATGACCGTTGGAGAGAGATTAATGAGCCATTAAGAGTAATAAATATATTCGTTGCTTTGTCTCTTCGTAATCTTCCGACATTGGTCAATATACTCCGTTAACATTCTTTGTTCGATTTGCCCATTGAGACTCAGGTAGAATATTGACTGGAAATGGCCGGAGTGCTTTACGGTTGTTCAGAAACTTAGTTTCCTCTTTTGTGCTCCGTCTCTGTTTCGGCATTTAATGCATCTGACATGATTTGCTTTATGAGATTTTGATGTTGAAAACATGTTAATCATCTCTGAAAAACACTAGCAAACTGATTAAACTTGGTTAAGAGAAGTATAATTCAATAATATAGAACACCCAAGACATAATCAATGATTTACAGTTTACGAGGACGAAGGTTTGAAAAACAGCGTGCATTCTCGAGAATTGTTCTTCTCATTCTCGAGAATTGTATGCTAGAGATGATTTTCTAGAAGCTATGTTCCAAAGATACTCGAGAACTATAACCTGAATACTCGAGAATGACACGTTAAAATATTCTCGTAAATGTTCACTGATAGTACATTCTCGAGAATCTCTATACTCATACTCGAGAATTGTATTTTAGGAATTAAACAAAGAAGAAAACGATTAGAACATTTACCGTCCATTCTCAAGAATCCTTTACTGATTCTCAAGAGCCATTCTCAAGAATTGATTTCCAATTCTCGAGAATTGCATCAGAGAAGTTTGTTCCATGTGATTCTAACTTAGTCATTCTCGAGAGTTTCTTGCTGATTCTCGAGAATCATTCTCGGGAACTCTTTACCAGTTCTTTGAGAATCCATGCACAGAAGACTTGCTATGATGAAATTGTCATACCCACTCTCGAGAGTTGTTCTTGATCAAGAAGAGGAATATAATCAAAGAGGAAGGTATATACTCAAGAATTACAAACTCATTCTTGAGAATCATATCAGAGAATGCATCTGCGATAGCAAAATTGTCAAACCACCTATGCTCGTAAAGCTCTTCAGGTCTTCTTTCCAATTCAAGAAGAATCTGCTGCAAACTCGTTGTATTTTGTATGTTATCATCAGATGAATGGAGGTTGTTCTTGACCAGCATTTTTTGCAGCATTCTGACCTGACTGTCAACTTCAAAACATCACATCTTCTTCATTTGATCTTTGTTTTTCATGATCTTGATTTTTTTTTTGGAAAGGTATTCGAGTCTAGTTTCAAATGGCACTGGTTTCAAATCATTTGGATTTGTCGTTTGTGAGATACACCCAAAATACAGAAGCTTGCTCTGCTGTATGATGTTGATTGATGTGGTAACTTCAAAAATTCATTTTTATTTCATCTGAACAACTTTGGGCTTGAATCTTTGTCAAAACAACTAATTTTGAGTCTAGTTTCCAAAAAAATTGGTTTCGTCTCAATCTAATCTTTGGTTTAGGAGATATCATCGAATTACCAGACGTCGCCCGAGTGAAACGTGAAACAGAGCTGAACAGAGATGCTCAAACATGCTGATTCTCGAGAATTGAAACCCCATTCTCGAGAATGGATGTTCCATACTCGAGAATGGCTGTTTCATTCTTGAGAATGGTCAATATTCATGCACAGGAAATACATGGGACTGTAGCAATTGAATTGTATCAACTCCTATTCATCGGGAAGCTTTAACTTGCTTATTTTAACTCCGAATTGAGCCGTTCCAACTTCTATATCATCGTGGAGACTTCTAGAACCAATTTAATTTCTCATTTCATTGAGAAAGTTCTTCTTTCTTTCTTCTCTTTTCTTGATCATTCTTCATAATTCAATTCTTTCTTTATTCTCTTCTCTTTCCTCTTGATCATTCTCTGTCATGCAACTTGGATTCATCATTCTCATCAAGTTCTTTTTTTCGTAACCTCTTATCTCCTTCTTGATTAATCTCTATAATTCAACTTGGATTAATGTACATCAAATATATAGTAGTTAGTCAATGTAGGAGATAAATATAGAATACAAGCTTTTTGCTCTTAATAATGACATTTATATAAGAAATCGAAACTTTTACTAATCAAATGAAAGAAATTGAAAATAATCAAATCAAATCAAAGAAATTGAAAATAATAATAATCAAATCAAAGAAATTGAAAATAATCAAATCAAATCAAAGAAATTGAAAATAATAATAATCAAATCAAAGAAATCGAAACTTTTACTAATCAAATCAAAGAAATCAAAAATAATACTAATCAAATCAAAGAAATAGAAAATAATACTAATCAAATCAAAGAAATAGAAAATAATACTAATCAAATCAAGGAAATTGAAAATAATACTAATCAAATTAAAAAAATCGAAAATAATACTAATCAAATCAAATAAATCAAAAAATATATATTTAAGATGCCTAAAAGGGAAATTTTTTGGCGCCTAGGTAATTTTTTAAAAAATTTGGCGCTAGGGTATTTTTTGGCATCATGAAATTTGTTTCGGGACTCCAAAAATATTATTTATGGTGTCCCGAATATGGTTTAGGACGTCAAAACTAATATTTTTGGCATCTGAACCATATATTCAAGACGGCAAAAATAATTAAAAAAATTTTTGGCGTCCTGAATTTGATATTATTTTTGTATTTATCATCGGACCAGCTATTCGATCTCTCACGTTGGGCTACACAATCGATCTCCCACACACAGCTCTAAAACTCCTCTCCTCTTCCACTAATCTCACGCCTCGTCCTCTCCTCTCCTCTTTCTACACAATCGATCTCCCACACGCATGCCACCTCTACCAACTGCTGCAATCTTCTCAGCCACCGTTAATTCTCTGTGTTCAGGTTCGGGTCTGCGCCTCTTATTTTTATTTTTATATTTTTCCGAGCTAATCGATCTTCCTTACAG
Organism: Acacia acuminata; assembly: GCA_019022655.1. Classification (NCBI taxonomy): domain Eukaryota; kingdom Viridiplantae; phylum Streptophyta; class Magnoliopsida; order Fabales; family Fabaceae; genus Acacia; species Acacia acuminata. The sequence goes on from JAFJYI010000130.1 coordinate 2,070,175, forward strand.
CTCTTCCTTCTCTGAACCTCTTAATCTGCATATTTAGGGCACATAGTTCCTTCTACGACGGTGGCCACAGATCTTTTTTGTTGTTCTAGATCTGCTGTTTTGTTGTTCCAGATCTGCTGTTTTGTTGTTCCAGATCTGCTATTTTGCTATTTTGTTGTTCCAAGTCATATATACGGCACACAAAACCTCTTAATCTGCATCGTCTCTGTCTCTCTGTTTTTTGTTCTAGTTTCGTGAGTCCTTTGCAGTTCTTCTCCCACGTACGACAAGCCTTTGGGTTTGCGTTTTTTTTTTAAAAAAAAAAAGTAATAAGGCGTCCTGATTTTTTATTCAGGACGCCTTTAAAAAGGCGTCCTGAACTAACCATAGGACGCCTTTTTTAAGGCGTCCTGAATTAACCATAGGACGCCTTTTTTAAGGTGTCGAATTAATTATAGTACACCTTATATCTTATTTTTACAACTACCCTTAGTCAGACGTCCTTCTGAAATAGGACGTTAATTGCCTCTAATTTAGGACGTTAATATGCTTTTTTGTAGTAGTGTTATTTATTTACATTTTATACTTACATTTCATGGTCATTGCATGCTTAATTGCAGGGAATTCAGAAGTCATGTGAAGCGTCAACTAAGGGCACAGACATTATTTGAAATTGATAGAAAGCGTCAACTAAGGATTGTTTACGTAGAGAATACTAAATGACCATAACCCACACTCACCAGAATTCAGAGCTCTCGCACTCGGCCTACTTGACCATGCCCAAAGATTTATGGCATACAATGTCACAGTTTCATGAGATTAAGGATTGCTAACCCAAAACTTGAATTTTTATAGCACTTTTGGGACAAGGAGTTATGTGAGCAGCAGTGATGGGAACATGCAGTTCAGTGATGTCTCATATTATGGAAAGCTGCTTGATGTAGTCAAAATAAATTACTAAAGCTATTTCACCGTGACGTTGTTCAAGTGTTTGTGGGAAAATATGACAATTTCCGGGGACTCACAACTGACGACTTAGGCATCACATCAATGAATTTCTCCCGGCCTATTCACACTAGTTAGTCTGAAGATCATGAGCCATGTATTCTTATCTTAGAGGTACATCAAGTTTATTATGTTGCAGATGAAAGCCATAGAGATTGGAATATGGTAGTTCACTTAAAGCCTCGGGACCTTTCCGACATTGTTGATAGTGATAATATCACCTACGAGAGTGAATCATTATAGCCAGTCATTTTTGAAAACTTCTTCCTAGACAACGATGACAATTTGCCTATAGTTTGATGCATTTTTTAAGATACACTTTATTGAAATAATATTTGATTTAAGTTTAATTTGTATTCAAACATATTAAACTCACAAGTAACATTTTCTCCACACTTTTTTTGTAGTGATGATGATGAAGATTGATATAAAAAAATTATGCATGTAATCCTCTATTTTTTCTAAAATAAAAAAAATAAATCATAATAGCATTTGTAGTTATTCTATAACCGTTACAAAATAAAACCAATAGCTACAAATGTACAAACTACTACCAACACAGTCGTTTCAACCGCTACTAACACAAACCGCTACATAAAATGTCATATCCACTGCTACAAGTGTTACACAAATATCTATATAAATACCCCCAAAGACACATCATTTTATATGCTTCATCATCTTTTCCTACACATGTTTTCTCTCATCTATCAACATTTTTTAGAAGAGGTCAACTGTTTGAAGAGGTTAAGTCTTTGTTCAAGCAAATCAAATATGATGATCATCTGTTTACAAAGATTTCTTTTTTCTTCTAACTTTGTGATAGTATTTTTTTTAATTCACAATTTTAAGGACTTTTTTCAACATTCTTTCTATTTTCATATACATTATTTTCATAATTAAATATTATTTAAAAGAAATCATAATTAGTTCTTATTATATCTACACATTCTCATTTTTATACACTATATAATAACCATATATAATCAAATATCAAATATTAATATCAATTATTTTTAACATTAATATAAATCATTTATATTAAAATTATTAGTGAATTAATAAAATAATCTAAAACAACTCTTTTAAGGTTTCTTAAAAAACTCTTATTCATTTGTAGTAGTTCCCTAACTGCTACGGATTTTGACCTAAAAATTTTTTCCGTCCATTTGTAGCCGTCCTACAACCGCTACAAAGTTGGATGATTTAAAAAAAAAAAAAAAAACAAAAAGGCGGCAAATTTTTTTTCAAAAAATGACAAGAAATTTTTTTTAGCGGTTACCTAACTGCTACTTAATAATTTGGAACTTTTAGAACCTTTTTTTAAATTGCATCCAATTTTGTAACGGTCAATGAACTACTAAAAATTGTTGCTGCAATTTTTAAAAATTTTCATAATGTATTTAGTAGCGGTCATATAACCACTATTAATTTGGTTAATTTCATATTATAACCGCTACAAATTCTTCACACACGACATCATTCTAGCCTCATATAATAGCGGTGGTGAGAAACCGCTATAGTTTCAGTAGTGGTTAATTTATATGTAGTAGCGGTTTATATAACCGCTACAAAACTGTTTGCAATGGTGTGTTTTATAGCAGTTTGACTAAATGATGTCATTTATAGTGGTTAAAACCGCTACAAATATCTCATTTTAACCGCTATAAATGGTGGGGTTTTTTTTTTTTTTTTTTTTTTTTTTTTTTTTTTTTTTTTTTTTTTTTTTTTTTTTGTAGTGAGGTATTTTTGTAATTATGATGTCAAATGATTAAAAGATTAAGACTACGGTCAGGTTGGCCCAAAAAATGAGTATAAATATCACAGCAAACACAACGAACACGATCAAAATGTATATTTTTGGGTATATTTTTGTAAAGCTAAAGTATATTTTTATTCCTTTAAGTTTACATAGAGTATTCTTTTAATCGCATAACTGTATTATGTATAGTTTTGGTTCTGTAATTTTAACACCATTTATTTTGCTAATGAAAAATAATGACACAATAAACTCAAGTGATGACTGTGTAATTAAATTATATTAATCTTAAAATTAAAATTTTTGCAAATTTAAAAATATCTAAAAATCTAATGAAGCGGTGAATATTAAAACCTTGATTGTATTTTTTAAAAAAAAAAATAGTTTGATAATTTGAATAGTAAAGCGTTGATTTTATTTACAGTATTTGTCGATTTATTTTATTTTAATTATATAAATATATTATATTAAAAAATTAAAATTAAAATATACTTTGTTAGCTACATAGTCATCACTTAAATTTGTTACTCATATGTCAACATTTTTCTTTAGCAATATCACGATGTTAGAAATATAAGACTAAAAGTATACTTTATAAAATAAGGGATCAAAAGTATACCTTATATAAACCTTAAATAATTAAAAATATATTTTAACTTTTTTATAATTACATGATGAATACAAGATTTTTATATAGTTGAAGCTTCAAACCAAACTAATGGCCTATACATTGTCTGTTAGGCCCAGTTCTTCCAATCACAAAGCTCAATATTAAATCGGCCCAAAAGCGCTTTCCTTTCTTAGGTTGAAGCCCAATAAATAGCATTAAAAATTCAAAAATCCAATAAACATTGAACCAAGGAATTGTAGGGATTTACCCAGAAGAGAGCCCTTCCAGAAATTTTCAAGGGTCAGCAAGAGTTTGACCATATGCCAAAAGTGGTATTTTGTACTATTGAAACCTTAGATGATGTCATTTCCCCAGTCATTCACTGAGGAAGAGTTTGACCCAAGCACGCATGTGTGTCTCTTGACAAAACAATGTTTTTTTTTTTCAATTACATGTGGGTTTGGGGCATTATGCGAAGTTAAAGAAACAAATCATATTATTTACTAATGATGTATAATTTGAGTATTTTATAATATTATATACTGATCTGTGGGACTTAATGAATGAATTTTGCAGGCTAGGCATACCCAGCAAGACTGTTTGACCTGGTTTCATGTTGATAATAAATATAGTACATAATGTGGAGACGGAAAAGAAATTGAAACAAAAAGCTTATGGACGAATATAAGAAAGCGCCTCCACAGACAAAATAGACCTTTTTCTTCGAAGCTGCATGTTTGAGAATATGCGAATAGGTTAACAAGTTTCGATCAAGCTTTCCTCCACTGCCTTTTACAGTCCATTGCCCTCATTTTCTCAAAATTGAGCTGTTTTGACATGAAACAGTGAAGAAACTAGTTTTATATATGGGTTTATCGTTTGTCATATCACTTGACATAAGGTTATGTCAAGTCACCCTAAAACTATGTCGTTTTGGGAGTTATGAGAATTAATGCAGAGTGTTTTGGTAAAATTAACACTAGTCATTAATTCCACAAACTTTTAAAACGATGTAGTTTTAGGTTAGGGAAATTAATGAAAGGTCTCTTCTTGTAAAATTTATATAATAAATATCAAAACACCCTTCATCAATTCCCTTAACTCTTAAAACGACGTAGTTTTGGGGTGACTTGCATAATCTTATGTCAACTAACATGACAAACGATAAACCCATTTGAATATTACTCAAGTAATAAAATTATTACTCAAGTAATTTTGGTTCCAAACCCTATTCTTCAGGGAGCCATTTGAAATTACTCAAGTAAGAAAATATTACTCAAGTAATATTTGGACATTACTCAAGTAATTTTAGTTTGAGTCGCTATTACTCTGAGAGCTATTCGATGTCAATTTCGAACCTTACTCAAGTAATGTATAAATGCTTTGCAAGTAATTTTGGTACAGAGTTTATTATTTTAAATGCTTGGGATATTACTCAAGTAACAAATGTTGTTACTCAAGTAATATCAGTCGAGTGGGATTTTAACTTGAAAATATTCAATATTACTTTCAAACCTTACTCAAGTAACATATATATGCCTTGCAAGTAATTTTGCTGAGTTTATTATTTTAAATGCTTGGGATATTACTCAAGTAACAAATGTTGTTACTCAAGTAATATCAGTCCAGCGGGATTTTAACTTGAAAATATGTGATATTACTCAATTTCGAAGGCTACTCGAGTAAGAGTCTTCAGAATTACAGAACACTTTACTAAATCGTTAATCTCAATTCTAATCATTATAGGTCATTGCATATTTATTCTTAATGTCACTCAATCTCATTTTTATCATTTCTAATCATCTTTTTGAGTGGATTTCAATTGATTAACCTTGTTTAAATTGAGATTAGCCGAAAAGCATCTAACGTGTCAGTAGCATTTAATGCTCACCGTAAACAGAGTGTACAAATGGATTAAACGCTCTGAGCAGACGAATACATTCCTTCGAGACGTACTTATTCCGGCAATTATCTTGACTCAACTTCTGCACAAGTACAATTGACGGCGAATGCATTTAATGAAGCAACGGTCGATTAAACTCAACGGAATTTATCTATGCCTAACGGAAGTTCAAAGAGTCTCCTTGGCTATATTCAAAGCTCTTCACAATGGCATTGATGGAGTTGCCTATAAATGCTCACCACATTCAATTCCGCCAACTACCGAAACTCTGCGCATTCATTTCAACAAACTACTATTTACTGTTTCATTGACTTTTCCTAATATCTTCGGATATTTTCTTGTACTTCAGTGTTTATCATTTATCTACTCAGTGAGGAGTTTAAACACTTATTTGATTACTGGTTTAGTTGTTAAATCTTAAGGTTGTGGAACCTTAAGTATGGGTATGCAATTACAACTTGTAAGGGGAGTGAGTCTTAGTATGATAGGACCATCTCGAGTACAAAGTGTGTAATTATAACCATGATTGTGGATTGGTGAAATACCCAAAGTGTTTGGAGACTAGACGTAGGTCGAGGAGTTAGACAGAACCAGTATAAATTCTCTATGTCATCTCTCTTTGTTTCTTCTCTGTTTTAATTGCTCATCGTCTTTAATCCCAAAAAGAATTTTGAAATCCCCTATTCACCCCCTCTAAGTGATATTTTCTCTTCATTTGGTATCAGAGCTAGTATTCTCTATTGGGCTTAACATCTTGAGAAAGATCATGGAAGGAATATTACCTGATAGTGCCCAATCAACTAACCAAACACTATTCATTCTGGAAAGCAAAGTTCAATGTGTTTGTGTTAGCCACAGAGTATGGTCTCTAGCAAGTGATAGAGAATGAGGATTACGTTCCCAAGGAGTAGAACGCGAAATTAATGTTCCAAAGGTTGAAGATAAGTTTGACGAGGATGACAAAAGGAAAATAACACTTAATTGCAAAAGCCATCCTGATGCTCCAGAGTGCTCTTAGTCAAAAGGAGTATTTCTGCATCTGTAATCTATATACTACCAAGGAGATGTGGAAAGCTTTGAAATAGCATACAAAGGAACCTCCAGCATAAAGGAGAATCACATCAACCCGCTAATGACCGAGTATGATCTTCTACGAATAAAGACTAGAGAGTCGATTGCTGAATTTCAACTTCGCTATACCCATCTGATCAACCAATTATTGGTTTAGGTAAAACATATGAGCAAGGTCCTTAAGTTAGAAAAATTCTCAATGTCTTGACGAAAGATTGGGAAGCCAAAGTCACAGCAATCGAAGAGGCCCGTGGCGAATCAATGACTTCAGTTGTTGCTCTATTCGAAAGCCTATTTGAATATGAAAGCAACCTGAAATTCAAGAAGGGCCTGGACGAAATCAACACCAATCATAGCAAAGGTGTTGCCCTCAATGCTGTAAAAGAGAAAGAAGTCAAAGATGAAGAAGATGATGATGATGACGACGATGAAATGAGGATATTTGTGAGAAGATTCAAGAAATTTTATGAAAATGATCAAGGCTCTAGAAATCGATTCCAGAATGGGAGCTCAAGCAATAGACGAGAGTTCAAGGAAAAAGATCAGATTATATGCTATGAATGCGAGAAGCCTATCCATATCAAATCTGAATGTCCTCAAATTGAAAGGCAAAGAGAAGGAGGAGAAGTTCAATCATTTCAAAAAGAAAGCCTACATATCTGCCATATAGGGTGACAGCCCTCAGATGAGGAAGAAAGTGAAGAAGAGGAGGTAGCTAATGTCTGTTTGGTGGCAGAAGAGGAAGAACAACTTGAAAATGATGATGAGGTTTGTCTAAGAGCATCAAAGACCAACAAATGGTATATTGATAGTGGATGCTCCAGGCATATGATGGGGATTAATCCAAGTTCATAGCAATGAGATCAAAAGATAGTGGGAAAGTCACCTTCGGAGGAAACCAATCTGGAAAGACCGCTAGAATTGGCCAGATTGGTGCAGAAAAGGGCCCCCTGGTCAAATATGTATATTTTTTGGAAGGCCTCGTCACAACCTCCTCAGTGTGAGCTAAAGTGCTGACAAGAACAATTGGATCTTCTTCGATTCAGAAGAATACCTCATTGTCGACAAGGATGATCTTCTAATCGATAAAGATAACCTTAAAGTTTAATTTAAAGCACTAAGAGAAGGTAACTGTTATACTTTAGAATTACCAAAAGTCAATTTAGAAAAATGTTTTGTTAGCAACTTGGACAAAAGTTGACTGTGGCATAAGCGTTTGGCTCATGTGAATATGTTCCAACCGGACAAGTTGTTAAAAAAAGATGTAGTTATTGGTTTACTAAATTACGCTTTAAAAATGACATGATCTATGATGCTTGTCAAAGAGGTAAACAAACTAAATCATCTTTAAAAAATAAGTTTGAAATCTCGACTAATAGACCTCTCCAACTACTCCATATGGATCTAGTTGGACTGGCAAGAGTTAAGAGCCTTGGTGGCAATTTGTACACTCTTGTTATTTTCGATGATTTCTCTCGATTTACCTGGACTGTCTTTTTATCTTTCAAAGATGAAACGTTTGATCTATTTGTCGTGTTTGCCAAGAAGGTGCAAAACAAGAAATGTGTTTGTATTTCAGGTATTCGGATTGATCATGGAGGAGAATTTGAGAATCATTCTTTCGGGGAGTTTTGTGATGCTCATGGTATTAACCACAACTTCTTGGCTCCAAGGACGCCACAACAGAATGGTGTGGTTGAAAGAAAGAATCAAGTGCTCATCAAAATGGCCCGTGCAATGCTGAAGGAAAACAAGACTTCATAAGTCTTCTGGGCAGATGCAATGAGCACGGCCTACTATGTCTCAAATTGAGCCTATCTCCGAAAGAAGCTCAACAAGACTCCATACGAGCTATACAAAGGAAGAAAACCAAATTTGGCACACTTACACATCTTTGGATGCAAATGTTTCGTCCACAATAATGGTAAGGATAATTTGGCAAAATTTGATCCCAAATTTGACGAAGGTATATTTCTTGGAAACTCTAATAAGAGTAAGACCTATAGGATTTTCAATAAGCGTACTCATTTAGTAGAAGAGTCAATCCATGTTGTGTTTTGTGAATCCAAGTCTGACAAACCTTTGGATGATGATGATGAGAAGGAACCTATTTACAAAAATCAATTGTTTTAAAAAACTACTCCTGTCTCCATTGAAAACTCTAAAAATGTTTTTGAAAATGATTCTCAAAACTCTTGCAAAAATCCTAATTAATCTCAACCTAAAGCTTGGAAGTTCATTAGGATAATCATTCTTTGGACTAAGTGATAGGTGATGTAAATCAAGGTGTAAGGACTAGAAAAAGTACCTTGAATGAGGTTACATTTTCTGCCTTCATATCTGGGATTGAGTCCTCTAAGATTGACGAAGCCCTTTCAGACAATGATTGGGTAATCGTAATGCAAGAGGAATTACATCAATTTGATAGAAATCAAGTTTAGGATTTGGTACCTAGGCCTAAAAACCATTTGGTCATTGGCACTAAATGGATATTCAAGAACAAACGTGGTGAATCCGCAATCATAGTTTGTAACAAGGCTAGATTGGTTGCCAAGGGCTATAATCAAGAAGAAGGTATTGATTATGAGGAAACGTATGCTCTAGTGGCTAGATTAGAAGCTATACGAGTAGTCTTAGCTTTTGTGTGTATCAAGGGATCCAAACTCTATCAAATGGATGTTAAAAGTGCTTTTTCTAAATGGTTTTATTTAGGAGGAAGTTTACGTTGAACAACCTCTTGGCTTTGAAAATGATCATTATCCAGATCATATTTACCATCTCAAGAAAGCCTTATATAGTCTTAAGCAAGCTCCTAGAGCTTGGTATGAGCGGTTAAGTGAATTTCTTCTTGATCAAGGTTTTGTTAGAGGAAAAGCAAACATAACTCTCTTCATAAAGAGTAATAAATGTAGTGAGATTTTGATTGTTCAAATTTATATTGATGACATAATTTTTGGTGCAACTAATGACACTCTGTGTGAGGAATTTTCAAAGAAAATGCAAGGTGAATTTAATATGTCAATGATAGGAGAGGTCAATTACTTCCTTGGACTGCAAATCAAACCACAAAAGAATGGAATTTTCATTTCACAAGCGAAGTATCTCCGTGATTTGCTCAAGAAGTTTGGAATGGAACATTGCAATAGAGCTGACACTCCAATGAGCTCAACCACCTCTCTGGATGCCGATGAAGAAGACAAGGACTTCAATATAACCAAGTATAGAGGGATGATCGGATCATTGCTATACTTGACCTCAAGTAGGCTCGACATTCAGTTCAATGTGGGTATGTGCGTAAGATTTCAAGCTACTCCAAAGGAATCACATGTTGAGCATGTGAAGAGAATTTTTCGATATCTTGCTGACACAAAGGAACTCAAACTATGGTTCCCAAAAGGTTAATCATAATATTTGGTGGCTTATTCAGACTTGGATCATGCTAGCTACAAGATCGATAGAAAGAGCACAAGTGGTCAATGCCAATTTCTGAGTGGATCACTTGTTTCCTAATTTAGCAAGAAGCATACTACAGTTTCTATCTCTTCGACCGAAGCTGAATATATCACCGCCTCAATTTGTTGTGTTCAAGTCCTATGGCTCAAGCAACAAATTTCTAACTTGGGAATCGACCTAAAGGAGATTCCAATTCTTTGTGACAACACCACACAATAAGCTTGACGAAGAATCCTGTTCAACATACAAGGACCAAGCATATTGATGTGAGACATCATTTTATCAAAGATCACGTGCAAAGAAAAGATGTCAAGGTGATGTTCATCCCCACTCATTTACAACTTGCGGATATTTTCACAAAGCCCCTTGCCAAATAATAGTTCACATTCATTTGAAGAGAATTGGGTATGGTAAATCCCAATGAGCTGTAAGTAATCCTCACTATTAGTTAATTTTAAGATTTAATTGAGTTATAATTACTAACTTAAGCATCAGAGTATGTAGAAAGCTATTTTGCAGGAAGCTCTGTTCACTCGTCCAAAAACATAGGTTAACAGAGGCATAAAATTACTTGAGTAATATATCAGGTTACCCGAGTAACTGCGTGAAAAGCCTCTGAGTTTGTAACGAAAATGCATTTTACTTGAGTAATTTCAATTTACCCGAGTAATTTCGTGCCTCATAATGACAGTTAATTATGTTTAGATCATATTACTCGAGTAACTTAATGCATCTAATGAGTACTGCAGGAACAAGTTACTTGAGTAACGTATGCATTACCCGCGAGTAACGACAACGAAAAGCCTAAGTATGAAGCAATTACTCGAGTAATGTGAAGTATTACCTGAGTAAAAATCATAAAAGATGTGTTTCTCTCAGTTACTTGAGTAAGATGCTGGTTACCCGAGTAACGATCACTCTACAGCAAAGAAAAGGCTTATATCAAATCCTTCAACTTATTTTCAAAAACCAATTTTTCTCATCAAAAGTATTCAAGTGTTCACTCAACACACTTGAATTGAGGTATTTATGGTAATTTATATATATAAATTTTTCAAACTATAAGTCCCTAAGTTATTAGTGCATTTTTAAAATTCATTGTTTCGATATTACCCGACTAAAGGATATAACTACCTGAGTAATTTCTTCTTAGTCACAATTACTTGAGTAAGGATTTATGTACCGAGTAATTTAGTTGGGCAGCGTTCTTCCAAATCATTTTACTTGAAATTAATCAAGTAAAAATTTTCTTACCCAGTTAATCTCAATTGGCCAGCGACATTTTTAAAACATTGTAATCGAAATTACTCGAGTAAAAGGTTCTTATCCGAGTAATCTCAATTGGCCAGCATGATTTTTAAACCATTATACTTGAAATTACTTGGGTAAAACTTCCGTTACCCGAGTTATTTCATTTGATAGCATCCTTTCAAAACGACAAAAGAATCATCATCTTCTTCCCTTGCGTCATTTTTAAATGAAAAAGCATTCTATTTCAACGAAATTGATAAAGATGTGTGCGTACTGTATGCGTCATTTTTAAATGCCACAGCATTGCTTTTTCCTGATCCTTATTTTCATTTATTAAAGACTTTGAAAAAACTTCATCTGCATTCTTTTCAAATAATGACGAGCTGCTTCATTTAAGAAAAAGCATCGTTTTGCATATTTTTTGAAAAACCAGGATATGCTGTGTGCGTCATTTATTTACGAACGAAGTATTTTTTTTAATGGCGTCATTTTCCCTATGAATCCTTTCACTGTATCTTCAATCCATTTATTCAAGTGAATTTGCATCAGGCATCTTAAATGATAAAGCATCGATTTATTATTCCTTTTCTTCATTTGATAAAGTAATTGCAAAGCGTCATTTTCTCCGTGCTATTCCTTACTATTCTTTATCTTCATTAAATGACAAAAGATGACAAAACAATTCCTTCTACTATTGCGTCATTAAATGGCAAAAGAATTTGAAAAAGCATCATTTGCGTCATTTCCTTCCACCGGATCTGTGCATTTTACCAAGAGCGTCAGTTTCATGTTCATTCTCAGCTATTCCATCTGAGCCTCTCTTTGTTCCTTCTATTGAGCCTTCTCTTCCTCCTCCCTCCTCTTTTAAAGGTGACAAAGGGAGAGTGATATCTGTTGATTTGAAACTATATTATTTTTGCTTAAATCATTTTGATGCTTGATTATATAATTTTGTTAGTACTAACGCTTACACTTGAATGAAGTTCAGATATTACTCTCACATATTTCTTTGCATTCTTGTACTATACTGGACTTACTGATTTCAAAAACTTTTCAAACGGGGAGAATGTTGGTTCTCGAGTTTTGATGATAACAACACTTTAAAACATTTTGTTGAAAAGAAATTGTGTTTTTGAATAAGTAAATATTAATTATATAAAGATTATAATTACTCGAATAAATTATTTTAGTTACTCCAGTAATCCCCATCTAATGAAGTTCCTGACCGTTCTCAAAATGCAAAATACCGTTTGGGCAATCAGTAGAAAATTACTCAAGTAATTTTTGGTGTTACTTGAAGTAATGTCGAATTCAAAAGTAAGTACAGATGTTACCAAATATTGCTACTCGAGAAAGTATAATTAATTACTCAAGTAATAACGCTGCTAGGACAATCAATTTTAACTTGCACAAAATTACTCAAGTAACACAATGGTACTCAAGTAATATTTGAATATTACTCAAGTAATTTTGATTCCAGACGCTATTCTTTAGGGAGCCATTCAAAATTACTCAAGTAAGAAAATATGACTCAAGTAATATTTGAATATTACTCAAGTAATAAAATTATTACTCAAGTAATTTTGGTTCCAAACACTATTCTTCAGGGAGCCATTCGAAATTACTCAAGTAAGAAAATATTACTCAAGTAATATTTGGACATTACTCAAGTAATTTTGGTCCGAGTCGCTATTACTCTAAGAGCTATTCGATAATACTTTGAAACCTTACTCAAGTAACATATATATGCTTTGCAAGTAATTTTGCTACATAGTTTATTATTTTAAATGCTTGGGATATTACTCAAGTAACAAATGTTGTTACTCAAGTAATATCAGTCCAGTGGGATTTTAACTTGAAAATTTCAATATTACTTTCAAACCTTACATTTTTTTTTTTTTTTTTTTTTGCTTAGACTTTCAAACCTTACTCAAGTAACATATATATGCCTTGCAAGTAATTTTGCTGAGTTTATTATTTTAAATGCTTGGGATATTACTCAAATAACAAATGTTGTTACTCAAGTAATATCAGTCCAGCGGGATTTTAACTTGAAAATATGTGATATTACTCAATTTCGAAGGCTACTCGAGTAAGAGTCTTCAGAATTACAGAACACTTTGCTAAATCGTTAGTCTCAATTCTAATCATTATAGGTCATTGCATATTTATTCTTAATGTTACTCAATCTCATTTTTATCATTTCTAATCATCTTTTTGAGTGGATTTCAGTTGATTAACCTTGTTTAAATTGAGAATAGTCGAAAAGCATCTAATGTGTCAGTAGCATTTAATGCTCGTAGTAAACAGAGTGTACAAATGGATTAAACGCTTTGAGCAGACGAATACATTCCTTCGAGACGTACTTATTCCGGCAATTATCTTGACTCAACTCTGCATAAGTACAATTGACGACGAACGCATTTAATGAAGCAACGGTCGATTAAACTCAACGGAATTCATCTATGCCTAACGGAAGTTCAAAGAGACTCCTTGGCTATATTCAAAGCTCTTCACAACGGCATTAATGGAGTTGCCTATAAATGCTCACCACATTCAATTCCGTCAACTACCGAAACTCTGCATATTCATTTCAACCAATTGCTATTTACTGTTTCATTGACTTTTCTTAATATTATCGTATATTTTCTTATACTTCAATGTTTATCATTTATCTATTCAATGAGGAGTGTAAACACTTATTTGATTACTTGTTTAGTTGTTAAACTTAAGGTTGTGGAACCTTAAGTGTGAGTGTACGATTGCAACTTGTAAGGGGAGTAAGTCCTAGTGTGATAGGATCATCTCGAGTACAGAGTATATAATTGTAACCGTGATTGTGGATTAGTGAAATACCCAAAGTGTTTGGGGACTGGACGTAGGTCGAGGAGTTAGACCGAACCAGTATAAATTCTCTGTGTGATCTCTCTCTGTTTCTTCTCTGTTTTAATTGTTCATCGTCTTTAATCCGATTTTTTTTTTTCAAAATCCCCTATTCACTCCCTAGGTGATAGTCTCTCTTCATATTATATATTTTATGTTCATTTGAAAATACCAATCCTATCATTACAATTATAATTATGCTTCTAAATCCTGGTTGTAATCTTACATTATATAAACTATGATATACTAAGATTGATTTATCCATATTTTCTTCTACTTTACTAATAGCAAAATTTGTATTTAAAGTGAATTTTAATTTTTGATATATTAAATTTCCTACTATCATTCCTAAAATACTATCTTGTTACTAATTATTCTTCCATCTGTTATTAATAATTCTAATGGTGAATCAATTCCACTTTGAAAATAAGTTTTTACCATAATTTGTACTCCTTTTTTTTTTTTTTTTTTTTTTTTTTGATATTTCATCTTTAAAAGGTATTTTGATATTTCATGTTCTATTAAAGCTTTGCTTATTAATGGTATTCTTAATACTACTTCGATTAGAGTTGATTCTATTGGAAATTTCTTTTCTAATACTACACATTGTGATTTTTCTTTCTTCTTATTTTTTTAATATTTTACTTACCTTGGTACTTTTCATTTTTCTATATTATTTACCATCATATCTAAGTCTCCTTCTTTTTATTTTATCATATTGTTCCTTATTAAATGTTATCCTTCTTTCGTTGAACTTTCTTGATATTTATATATTCTTCATATTCTTGAAATTCTTGGATATTACTAATTTCATTACTTTCCTGCATTTATCAAATTTATATAGTTTTTATCTTGATCTATGTCTTCTTCATCTTGAACTTTCGATTCTTCTATTTCTTCGATTTATCTGTTTTCGTATTCATATATTAATTTATATATTTATAATTCATTTTGTTTAGGTTCATCAAATTCTAATAAATATATATCTAAGGGTTCTAATTCTAATTCTTCTACTCTCTCTAAAATATTCATTTTTCTTTTTGATTTTGGTTTGTCACAATTTATAGCTATATGTCCTAAGTCTCCGCAATTATAACATCTACATTTATATGGTTTTTTTTTTTTGGACATCCTTTCTCCTTTTAATATATTTATTTGGTTTAAACTTTCTTTTATTTTTAGGGTTATATTTTCTAAAAAACTTGTTTTTTCAGATATTTCTTAAACTTATATATCTTTCTTTTCTTTTGTCTTTTTTATAACCATTTGTTTTGATTACATCCCCATTTATGTTGTTTTTCTAATTTTGAACAATTTATGATTAATTTTTTTTTTAATTTATAATATTTAATATTTCTCCATACTTCTTTACATCTATCGATAAATATTTTTCTTAAATATTCTTGTCTTCTTCCCATTGTATCTATTATTCTTACAAATTTTGATCATTTGCATCTTCCATTGCTTGTGTAAAACTTTTGCTAAATATCTGAGAAATATTTTCTTAATTCTACTAAATTTTCTGAAATTAATGAAGGTAATTTTCTAAAAAAATATATAAATAATTTTTTTTTCAGGTTTTGTTATTTTTGATTCATAATAATATTTTTTTATTCATAAATATACCTGTTTATATGTGTAGGTTCTAATCTACAAATTTCAATTTCATGTAAATATCTTATGGCTCTCAGAATTTGTGTATTTTCTATATTTGCTACATTTGTTCCTACAAATTCATTTTTATAATATATTTTCATATTTTGCTAATATTGCTGCATATAAGACTTCTCTTCTTTTATAAGTTGTTTCTCCTAATCTTCTAACTTCCATTCTAAAATCTAGTGGTCTTCCTTCCCACCAATTAAGTACATTTCCTATAGAACTTGCTTATATTACATGTTTACAACTTCTGGTTCTATTTTTCTATTTATTAGTGTTATTAATTGGGATTTTCGTCATTCTTCTATCCTTCTTTCATTATCTAAATTACAATCTAAATCTAACCATATTCTAGAATTTGGAATTTGCCTAGTTTCATATTGTCCTAGTGGAGGTGGTATGAATTCTTTTCCTATTTTTGTGGATTTTTTATAACTAATATCACTGCTTTTAAAATGTTACTTAAATCTTTTCTTATCAAACTTCTTTGTCTCCTAATTTCTTCTTCTCTTGCTCTTTGGTTAACTGTTTGTTCTAAATTTACATTTCTAGATGATGTTGCTAATCTTTCTTGTTCTTGTTCTACTTGATTGAGCTATTTGCATATTAATTTGATTTTCATCTATTATTCTTAAACTTTGTAATTCTTGCGTTATTTCTTCTAAATTTGTTTCATCTTGCCCCATAAATTTTTCTATTTCATCTTCTGAATCAAATTTTTCATTTCTACTTCTCATCATATTTAATCTTCTTGTGTCATCATTATTAAATATATTTAATAACTCTTCTAATTTATCTTAATTTTCTACTGTTTTTAATACATCATTATTTTTATATTCAGTTTTTACTTCTTTTCCTTTATTCTTATAAAATTGTTATAATTTCCTTAATCCATCTTTAATATCTATGGTATTTTTATCCATAGTTTCATATATTGGCCATAAATTATTATTAATTATATTTTATCCTTTTTTTTTAATTTCTTTTGTCACTATTCTAGTTTGTTCTACATTTAAATTTAAATTTTGGCTTGCTATATTAGGTATTGTAATATCTGAATTTTCCCATTCATGTAAAGATCTCATCATATTTATTTGTGGGTTATTATTTATTGGTTCTAATTTCTCATATATCCCTAAAGCCTTTTTCATTCCTTTAATATCATTTTTTACTTCTTTTACTTCTTTTGTATTTATGTATTTATGTTTTTATTTCATAAATCTTTTGTTCTAATAGTTTTGCTAATTCTCTTCTTCTTTAACTAAGATTTCTCTAGTTTCTTCTAGTAACTGTTTTATTATTTCTTCTAAATTGAATTCTTGTAATAAATCTTCTATGTTAAGATTTATATAACTTCCTAATTATTTCATTAAATATATATTATTCCAATTCATCTGATTACATATATATTCTCCTTGTCCTCCCGATATAAAAGGTGTAAACTTACAAGTTTCTATTTCTCGTACTAAATAAGAACTATTTGGTAACTTTTCATATTCTATCGCGTACATTCTAGGTTCTAACTTTTTAATTATATCATAACACATCTATAGCTTATACAAATATAAAACAAACAATAAGATTTCTTTCTCGTGAAAGCATATAAGTTATTACTGCAACTTCAGAGGATACTTGAGAAAATCTTCAAACAACAGTATAAATAAAGCAACAAAGTAAATCAAGGTAAAGCAAACTTTAACAATATCAAATAATAGGGATCAAACTTCGGTTTTATTTGATCATTAATCCATAGCTTTGATATCATATAAGCGAAAAACCAGGATCAGGTTATATGCTTAAACTCAGAGAAAATATGGGTATGACAACATTTAGGCCATATATAAAATTCAGATTTTGACTAATTATGATCCGGGTTATAGAATGATACTTGTCCTTTTTCATACAGTGATACTTTTACAGAGAGTATAAATCTCTCAGACCTTCCTTCTTCAGATTATAATTAGTACAGCCAATATATTCATGTAAGTATATATATATATATACATATATATACAACACACACACATATGTGTGTGTGTGTGTGTTGTATATATGTATATATCTATACATGTATATATTTACATGTATAGATATATACATATATATTATAAAAACACCAGCTTCTTCACTATTTTGGGCAAAACGGTGCAGTTTTTAGAAAAGGAGGGCAGCAGAGGAAAGCCTGATTCAACAAGTTTACGCTTACACTTGCGGACACCTGCTTTGAAAACTCTATAAAGAAGCAAAGAGCTAACACACACACAAACACACACACACACAGCTATAGCTGGCTACTACATCCATATCCATATCTTAAGAATATGTTTCGTCTTTACCATTTTGTGATGACTCTTTTGATGATTGCCTCTACTCTTTTGTTGCGGCACTCCAACGCTAGTGCAGGTATATGTCCTTATTTATCACAAACTTATAATATACACTCTTTTTCATGTATGTGTTTTTTTAATTTTACAGTTAAATTTGTGATGATCGACTGACTGCTTAAACAGAGCGAGAGAGAGACACACACACACACACCTACACATACGTACATATATATACACACACACATGTAAATAATAGTTAGATACTTAGAATTAAAAAGTTAATTTGAAAAGTAATGAGAAGTGGTGATGCAGGTATGACGATGAGGAAGCTGGCTGGACCTTTGCCAAGGAAACCACCTCCACCAAATCCATCTCCTCGCATGGGTCCAATACTGCCAGTTGTTAGGTGCCCTCCTCCACCGAATAACATCTAGAGATTTTCTGGAACTAATTATGATATGTTCGCATC
Organism: Acacia acuminata; assembly: GCA_019022655.1. Taxonomy (NCBI): domain Eukaryota; kingdom Viridiplantae; phylum Streptophyta; class Magnoliopsida; order Fabales; family Fabaceae; genus Acacia; species Acacia acuminata. Next base: position 2,088,544 of record JAFJYI010000130.1, read on the forward strand.
TCTTTTTCTTTCCTTCAGGCAGTGAATAGCTTATTTTTGTATTAGCAATTATTATGTGTCCAATTATAAGTTTTCATCTTCTGTATATACATTCCTTCTCAAGCTTAAGAGCCTCATATATGTGTGTTTACCCCAAAAAAAAAAAAAAAAAGAAGAAAAATTCCTTAGAGACTCACTTTCGGGTAGTAATTAGCGACTTCGATTTTCAAGCCTTCCAAGCATTCCAATAACATATCGGAATTTGGTTAATTATTAAGCTGATCAAACAGAGTTATACATATATATATATTCGGCTAATTGTAGCCGTACTATACCTCATTTCCTCAGCAAAATTCAAGCAAACACAATATTATGAGGGCATAGTTTTCAAATCTCTCAAAGTCCAAATGAAAGACTTATTTCCTTGTTAGTTTTGATTCTCAAGCCCTTTAAAGTAACATCACATGTAATTACAGATAACACGGAAAAACACGAAGAAGGAGCTGTAGAAGGGGAGCTTGTTGATTTAAGCAACACCTTTTATTTTTTTATGAGGAATGTTTTAATTAAACCATGATATACTTCCGTGCACGATATCATTTTCTATCATGGTTATGAGGACTACCAGATTTTTATAACATCGAACGTCCCATCATGAGGCGTTTTCTTTTCCTATCAATGTTATATTCAAAAAGTTTTTAAAATTTATGCTAAGTTAGGGGTTGTCAGTTAAGGTGTTACATTGGCTGTATATAAGATGCATGGTAAGTTATATAATTGTACATTGGTTGTGTATAATAGCATATGCTCAAATGAGGAGTTAATATTTGATCAATAAATAGTCATTCAAAAATTCCACTTATGGCGTCGTATGTAGCTTCATGTTTGACGTAGTCATTAAAAAATAGACCGCTTGACGTAGCGTCATGTTGATAATAAATACAGTACACAATGTGGAGTAGGAAGAGAAATTGGAACAACAAGCTTAACGTTAACGATGAATATAAGAAAGCGCGTCCTACAGACTAATTAATAGACCTTTTTCTGCGAAGCGGCATGTTTGAAAATATGCGTACAGGTTAACAAGTTTACGCCTACACGCATACACACACATGTGCTTTAGTCTATAAAGAAGCAAAGAGCGAATATATATATATATATATAGATATATATATAGCTACTACATCCATATCCATATCTTAAGAATATGTCTCGTCTTTACCATTTTGTGATGACTCTTTTGATCATTGCCTCTACTATTTTGTTGCAGTGCCCCAACGCTAGTGCAGGTATATATGTGTCTTTATTTATCACAAACTTAATACTACTATACAATCATTTCATGTATGTGTGTTTTTAATTTTAGAGCTAAATTTGTGATGATCGACTCTGTGCTTAAACACACACACACACACACACATATAATAGTTAGATACTTAGAATTAGAAAGTTAATTTGAAAAATAATGAGAAGTGGTGATGCAGGTATGACAATGAGGAAGCTGACTGGTTATTTGCCAAGGGAACCACCTACCCCATTTGGGTCTCCTCATAGGGGTTCAAGAAAGCCAATTATCAGACCGCCTCCTCGACCGAAGAAAATCTAGAGATTTTCTGGAACTAATTATGATCAATATAATTTACAAATGCATGTCCGCATCTCTCTTTCTTTCCTTCATGCAGTGAATAGCTTAGTTTTGTGTTAGCAATTATTATGTGTCCAATTATAAGTTTTCATCTTCTTAGATTTACGTTCCTTCTCAAGCTTAAGAGCCTCATATATGTGTGTTTACCTAAAAAAACTTGCTCATTTTCTGGTAGTGATTATCGACTTCGATTTCCAAGCATTCCAATACTATATCAGAACTGGGTTAATTAACTGAAGCTGATCAAACAGAGTAATATTTTTCAAAAAAAAAAAAAAAAGGCTAATTGCAGCCGTACTATATGTCGTTTTCTCAGCAAAATTTAAGCAAACAAAATATTATATAATTATGCCCAATTGAACAACTAAATCTGGGCAGAATTACATAAACATGGGAATGATAAGATTATTAATTGGAATCCCTTTAAAAAAATTGTAATTAGAATGAAGGATTGAAACAAATAAAATATTACTGAAATGAGCCATAATGTGATATCTTGAATTCTAGGCCTAGAAACTTGAGGATAAGCTTGTATTAGGCAGATGACCAAGCCCAGTTTAGGAAGAGTCCCAAAAACGTCGAGAGATAGAATAGCTCTCGGGGACTATGTGATTTGGCTATACGTACCGGGCAGAGGACCTACTATGCGTAGACAATAGAAGTAAGGTGTTGGTGTAGAAGTGCACATTACACATATTCAGTGCCACTAGGTGATAGAAAGATACTACCTAGTTATGTCTTGAGGCATGGGAAGGTTGGTCGAGCAAAAGTGTTCCGATACAGGTGTGCACATGGCATTCCTAAGGCAGATATGTGTACCCTTCATTTGTGGGAGATGATACCATTATGTGGCGCCATGTAGAGGCCCACACACACACACTCTAGCCAGGTGTCATTTGGTGGGTCTCGGTATGCATGTCGCAATTCCGAGTAGAATCCCGAGTAAGTAACGGTGCAATAGCTTTAGTAAACTAACTCCAATAAAGTAAGGTTATGATGACTAATGATGATGTCACTTTTATGTTGGTCTAGTAGAAACACAACACGTGTCTCTCATCATGATTAATGATGACATCATCCTTTCCCTTGACTTGCCAGACAAGCTCACTCTCTGGCTTATGATATATGGCATGCTCAGGACCACATATGTGTTATAAATATCCATCAATGCCCATTTTCTCCTTCTCATCCAACATAGGGAAAAGAAAGAAGAAGATCGTGAGGAATTAAAGGAGAGGATGAGAGGAAGAAGTAGAGGAAAGAGAAAGAGATCAGAGCCAATTTTGCCTTCGATTTGGCATTTCTAGCTCCCGAGGCCTTCTCTGATGTTGTTCCTCTTGACAAGAGCAACATTTCTACGATTTTAGATTCTTTATATGAGGATTTTAATGTTGTCTACATGTTGGAAGTGCTGTCAAAATCAAGAACTAGTTATGGAATTGAGTAAAAGTACATATTAGCTTCGATTTGAACCGACTATCTTGAGATTTTCTTAAGTGGTTGTGATGCCCTAATTTCGGTTAATCATTGGTTAGGCATAAAGGAGTATTGTTTTGCCCATTTTGATGCTTGCAATGGGTTTAAAATGGAAAATTGTGTAGGGTAAAAGTTAGGATGTGAATTTGGAAGCATTAGAAGTAAATTGTGCAAAACCTCAAATCTGCCCTGTGTTAGTTCCTGTGAGACAATCAGATTGTTTCGTATTTTTGACTAGGAAAAAGTTTTCCAATGGCCGTAAAACTCCTCAAGATTTTAGTAGACATCCTAAGCTTTAATTTAATATATAATCGAATGGATATGTATATTAGTAGTTATAGATTTTTAAATTTGGTCATGTGAAATTGGAACCAAATCTGGGATAGTTTAATTGATTGAGGTTTTTGGATTGTTTTGCATCCAAATGGATATTTTTGATATTTTTACTTGAAACTAAACTGAATAAGGGTCGTATAGCCTTTAAAACCATCACAATCGGATTTGTGTAGATCTAGTTATGAGTTTTGAAAGATAGGTGAAAATCTGGCATGATAGGCTCTTACCCAAAAATGACGAATTAGGGGAAATGGGTAGTGAGAATAACCAACCCTAATATTCGGTGGTTATGAAGGGTTGGATGAATTATAACACACTATCTATGAATGTAAGTTTGTAGGAGCTGACATTTGCCTTAGATGACAAAAGGATTTTAGTCAATTTAAGAATTGGTAAAGCATCTAGGTGGTAACTCTTCTTCCACATACCATGTGTGAATTTATATGTGTTTGAACAATGATTTGATTTGTCATTTGCCAATTGTATGCCCGATATTGTGGTGTGGTTTATGTGATCTTGGTTTGTAGTCAATGTTTCATATGATATGCATGATGAGCGCCAAAGTGCCAAAGGTACTACATGTTGGTTGGCTATCATATATTGTACATGCATATTATGCGAGATTAACTATTAACCTAGGATTCATTTGAATCCTAGTCCTTGTTATTATTTGTGATATGAACAGTGCACTGGACGCAGCTTCTAGAGCAAGACAGTGGATGACAGCAGGTGGAGATATTGTACCTGTTTAGCTTTGTTGTTAGTTAGTTATAGTTGGATTCTTCTAAGTTTGAGAATTTGTAATATTATGTATAGATCCTGTGGATATATTTGTAATGTAATCAAGAGTTCTATATCAATACATTGTACTATTTTTGTTTTGCCTACTGAATTACATATAAATACTCTAATGAAATATGTCGATAGGTATTATAGTGTGGTAGTTCTTATGGCAACAATATACTAATATTTGATTACATAGTGGCAGGAATGGAGAAGGGGTATCAGAGCCAGGTTTCGATCCTAGGACCTATGGGTTATGGGCCTACCATGCTTCCATGGCACATTTGCTTACCAAGTCTCCATGAAGCACATACTTTGCCTCCAAGTCATGGCTTCGGACTTGGGGGAGGCGTCCCTCGGTTGTTCCCAAGTAAAACAAAACCCCATGGTTGTTGCCAAGAGGGGGACAAATACCTGCCTTGGTTGTTGCCAAGTCGACACTACTCACCACCTGAAGGGGCAAGGCCGATGGGGGCCGTTACACATAAACCCCTCTTGAAACTCAATAGCAACTAATCTGCAAGCCAAAAGTCATACTTGCTCAACTTTGTGTAAACAAATTAAATATAATATGGACTCATGTCCATTTACCATCAATACACAATTCAAGCATGCATCAGATACTACAGACTTTACACCAAGCGGTGTATTTACAATCAAATCATATGGTAATCTATGGGTGTTCATTCCTAGTCTTTTAGCACAATCACAAGCAATGAAAAAATGGCTAGCACCCGAATCAAATAATGCTTGCAAAGATTTACCATTTAATAAGATTGTACCTTGGATCATGTCAGGAGACTTTCTGGTCTCTTCACGGGTCAATGCAAAGACCCTTCCTTGATTTTGTGGTCTCTTTTCGCCGGTATTTTGCAGGCAATTAAAACTAAAATGTCCCGGCTGGTTACACTTGAAGCAAATCAGCTTCCCATCACATCTTACCCCCATGTGGCTCTTTCTACACTTCTCACAAAGTCGGGGCACTGGTGGTCTTAAATCGTCCTGTCTAAAGTGATTGGGCTTCTTATTCCCGCCCTTGTAACCAGACCAGTTTCCTTTTCTCTTCTGATTACTTGTGGGATTCCCATGGCTATTCCCACTATGAGTCATCTCCATCTTGCTCGCATGCAGCTCCTTCAGGTTACGTTCGATTATCCTACATTCTTCCTTAGAAATCGTCGGGAGATTAGTCTATCTCTCATCTCAAATTTCAGTCCCTTGATGACCATGTCTACCTTCGATCCCTCATCTTCATTCTTCTTTAGGTAGGAGGAGTAGCGAGACAGATTGATGAACCTTGATAGATACTTGTCAAAAGACTCTCCCAGTTTCTGTTTGATGGTTATGAACTCAAATTCCATCTCTACTTGGACTGAGTGAGAAAAGTATTTCTCATTGAACTTCTCTTGGAACAGTTCCCAAGTAATCAGTATGTATTGGGTACTTCTAATTGAACTTCTCTTGGAACTTCTGGGAGGACAATTCATTATTGGGATCAATTGGTGCATATCGTTCATGAGCAATTCAAACTTGCTGAATTTCAAAACCTGGATGTCTATATATGCAGCATTAAACAAGTGGGCACTGGAAGCGAAATAAACAAGAATTTGTAAGGCATCAATCTCATGTATAAACCATTTGTTCCTACCACTGACAAGGCTGTAATTCACATCAGATACACATGTCCGTACACCTCTTCTCAAAATGGAAGAGCTGAGAGAAAACATCGACACATAGTGGAGATGGGGTTAACATTGTTAGCACAAGCACGATGGCCTCTTAAATACTGGATTGAAGCTTTCCAGATGGTTGTGTTTCTTATCAACCAACTCCCAACATCAGTGATTGGCAATATATCCCTCTGTTTTGTCTTTACAAAACAGAGCCTGACTATCAAGGTTTGAAAACCTTTGGTTGCGCATGCTACCCGTACTTAAGGCCCTATAATGCTCATAAGTTCCAATATCACAGTCAACAGTGTGTCTATCTTGGACCTTTTTCACAGCAAAAGGGATACAAATGTCTCAGTCCCTCAGGTCGGATATACGTCTCCAGACATGTGTTTGACTGTTCTATTTTTCCCTATGTTTCAGGTTTATTTCCAGGAAAAGCCTCCTCTTCGTCCCCAGCAAATAATACAGATTTCTCACTGTTAATTGATCTGCCACCAAGTCTGCCGTCTAGCCCGTTAGTCATGGGTTCCAGTCCATTATCGTCTCTAGGTCCAACGACTTCAGGTCCATTTGAGACTCTCATTTCTCCTTCAAGTCCAGACACTGATTCTCGCCAGGCCCAACCTTCCCCAACAAAAATTACTCAGACTCCACCTCAGTCTAATACTCATCACATGGTAACTAGGGCTAAAGTCGGCATCACCAAACCCCGACATCCCTTAATCGGCCTCCTCTACATTGAAACTCATCTCGGTCTCAGGCCACCCCACCCCAAACCACGACTGAAGCTCTATCGCTTCCACAGTGAAAGCAAACAATTATATAAAGTAACACTATACATTATATTTTAGTATTCTTAAATTTACATAAAGTTTCAGTTTCATTCTTTAATTTAATCCCTTAATTTTATTAGTCTCATTTAACAAACAATACTTATTCAAAAAATTTAAATAATGATTCATCTATTAAATAATGACAAATACTGGAAGGTGAACTTACAATATATAACAAGAGAATGCAACATAATGATGGACCTCCTCACTAAAAGGGCTCTCAATGTAGCCTGGGACTAATCGTACTTGAGCCGGATGTGCTATCTAATTTGTTTGATGCAAATGACAAATAATGGATAGTTTTTAGTTTTCCTTTATATCAAAAAAATAATAATAATGGCAAATTAGCGAGTTTTGGTTTTTAATCCCTATATTTTTAATGAATTTTGATTTGGGCACCTACACATAAGCCACATCAGCCCTACTCAGCAATCCCTGTTGGCCCTTAACGGACACCACATCAGAAAGTTAACATTTTAACGGACGACACATCAGAAAGTTAACATTGTTAAGCTCGAAATTATAGAGTAACCCTTTATCGAGTTCTTGCTTTTCCAAGTTTGCCTAACTTCAGAAACCACAAATTCTTTTGCAAGTTGATAATACAACTCGATGATTTCAACCAACCATGGTAGTGATTTTCACACAGCTACAGCCTAAATAAAGCACATAAAAATAAAATGATGTTTTAGATAGACTAATCCAAAAAAGATACATATGACAAATGATTAACTTAATTTTGGCAAAAAGAAAATTGCATATATTATTGAAACCAACCAAAGGAGAGCCTTCATAACATCAACTAAATTCAAGCTTCGTTCTTCTCTAAAATAGCATCAAGGATGAAATTTAAAAAACACATAAACAGAGTGCAGAAGCAACAGAAGCCATATGTTGTGTTCGGGATTATGTTTCTAAGCTTCAAACAGGCTTATTTAACTTCTACCATAACTTGAGTTTCCAAACATCAAATGAAATAAAAGCCACTTTTGTCACTGCTAATTCAAACACACTCTTCAAATTTCATCAGAAATGCCACAGAAACACCAGAGTATAGTGAGACCATATTTACAATGACTAACGTACATTCATAAGAAAAGCAACAGGGGTATCACATCAGGACCTTCAACAGGTTTAGGGTATGAGCACAACAGAACCTGATGTCTTCCTACTTTCAAGGTCTGCATGTGCTTTGGCTGCCTCAGACAATGGGTATGTGTGATTGACTCTCACCTTCAAGACGCCTGAAGCCACGTTAGTGAATACTTCTCCGGCAGTCTCCAATAGTTCATCCCGAGTTACAACATAATGAAATAGGGTGGGCCGAGTCAAAAAGACCGATTTAGCAGCCAGTGCAGATAATGGGACTGGATCAGGTGTGCCTGAGGCCTGCCCAAAACTTAACCATATACCCTCTCAGCTTTAAGCATGCCAGTGATCCCTTCACAAAAACCATAACATCCCCTTTAATCACAGCAGCTAATGAACAGGGTGAAAAAAAATGGCCGAAAGTTGAAGGCTCTGTTTGCACTGTTTTATTTATATGTTGTATTTTTTTTTTTAAAAAAAAGGACAACAACAACAACTAAAATCATAGATTCTTAAAATCCGAATTCTGCATCCCTAAAGAATAGAGAGAAACAAGATAACTCAATTTTGCATTCAAAATGAAGCAAGCCACTGAGTTTGATTCCATATTGTAATTATTATTATTTAAAAATTATATTCATTTTTAATTTTAATTGATTTTTCAATTTAATAAACTTCAGTTTTTAATCAAAGAAATCCACAACTTTATTCTATACAAAAATTAGAGGAGAGAGTCAAGATATGGATTGTGTAATTCAAAGCATTAGAAATTTTATATTTTCATTCAATAGGATTTGATATAGAAATAAATATAAATATATTAAGCAAAAAAGTTGCATTCAATAGGATTTGAACCTATAGCAAAGCTTTAGAAGACCACAATTAATTTCTGATGCTGCAGTCATATAGGACACAACACCATTAATTTCATATTTTTACTCAAGCACCTAAATATCCAATAAAAAAGTTTCGTTGGAAAATTTGAATAACTATTTCATGTTCATCCCTCTAATTTTGAGGTGGCAACCATTTCTTTATATTTTTTTATTTATTTGGATTAAATTGTATGCTACACCTGAAATATTTTTTGCACCCAATATTTCAAATTAGTTAATTTTCTAATTCTGCAACAAAAATATTTTTCTTGTAACCAGAAATATCGTGACAGAAATATTTTTCCAATAGCACTTAATATCTGAAATATTCTTTCAACACCCAGTATCATAAGTTAATTTTTAGTGCAAGTATTTTTTCAAAAAATAAAAATAGCCCCTTTTATTTGGGGATGAGCATGGAATGTGCATTCAGATACTTAGACAGATACAATATATGGCACAACAACAACGCTGCAACAGGCCCTATATCATATTTAAATGTGATTTGAATTGTTTTGTATGATCAAATATGACTGCATATTTTAAGTATCAATGCTTCATAGGTTACCTAAAAGGTACCTTAGATCATGATAGTATTGGACCTAGAGGAAAAGGCCATGAGATGAGGAATAAGGACAAAAAGTGGAATTGCATGTTAGCAGTGTGGAAAATTATTGCATTCACGTTTTTGTTTTCTGGGTGGGTGCGGGCAGAGAGAGTAATTCAAACAGGCATATTATCATGTTAAGGGTGCAAGGCGGGAGAAGGTTTTTCTTGTTTGCACCTTGACCACTTCAAAGCCACAAGACTTTTTAAGGTACCGCCATTGGAGGGCCCGTAACTTCCCTCATTTTCTATGTTCGAAAGGGACTCAAGTCTCACATGTCATTTAAATAAAACCAGAATGCTTGAGAGGTTCCATCTGTATCCTTTGCTACATATAGAAGGAAGCACAATACTGACAGATTTTCATTCCCACTCAAGTAATCAGATGAATATGGGCAAGCAATTTTTCCCCCAGTCTGCTAGTGCATTGGGAATAGCAGATGTGAGTATGTCTTTAATGGTGCAAAAGTAAATGTGGAAGGAGGGCTGGAGCAGTCAAAGGTGTTGTATGATAGGTTTATTTTCATTTGTGTTTCTGTTGTAGTTTGTACGGAAAGGCTTTAGTTTTTACGCTCTTTTTGGAATCTATTAGTGAGTGTAATAGGGTTCAAATATTAGTAAAATTGACTTGTTTTGGTCCAACCAAAAACAAAAACAAAAAAAAATGGAAAAGGAAAGGAAAGGAAAAAAGTAGTAAAAGATCAAATAATGAAAGTTCATAGAGTAGAACAACTGTTGGGGTATTACCTCAAATGTGTCCTTTCCTACAGAATCATAAACTACGTCAACTCCATTGCCAGAAGTAACTTCATTGACACGAGCAACAAAGTCTTCCTCTGAATAGATTATAACATGATGGCATCCATCCTCCTTGGCTTGAGCTGCCTTCTCCTTGTTTGATACAAGTCCTATAACAGTTGCACCAAGAGCATTTGCCCACTGGCACAAGAGAGATCCAACTCCACCCGCTGCAGCATGAACAAGAACTGTGTGACCAGGTTCAACCTGTTAAAATTTGTTCTATCAGTGTCACTCATAATATATCATTAAAGCTGGGGCTAAATTATGAACAAATAATATATCATTAAAGCTGGGGCTAAATTCTGAACAAATACAAGGCCTTTGGAAAAAGCATGCATTTCCAGTAACAAGATATTGGGGCTGGATATGAAAGTATAAAAAATCTGTAGTTGCAGCAACAATCTTATCAGGTGATTTAGTTAAGCTCATCAGAATACATGAAGGAACCATTCATTAATTAGGATCGTATTATTATTGCTATTTGATTTTATTATTAGTCAATAGGATATAAGTGGATATTATCAGACCAGAATCTGATTTTATTTTATTCATGTAGCCCAAGATCTCTTTTTTTGGTATCAACCCAAAGTATCCCCAAGTCACTTTGGACTTAGGCCTAATCTCTGTCAAGTCAGGAGCGTTAAGGTTAAAGTCCTCCCAACAAGTACGCTTCTTGGGATTGTAATTTATATCTTATGAATAACTTAATGTTCACTAGGGGAAAAAAAATGGTTCAAAAAAAGGATGTAAAATAAGAGGTCCTTGCTTAAGCTAATATGTCATTAGATAATGTATAAAACTACCTTGAAACAACGTCGGACTAGAAAATGAGCAGTCATTCCCTTTAGTAAGATAGCTGCCCCAATAACTGGGTCAATAGAAGCAGGCACTGGGACAACTTTATCTGCAGGAAGAATCTGCTCTTCAGCATATGAGCCCATTGGTTGACCAGCATAAGCAACAAGATCTCCAACCTTCCTACCAGTTAGCCCGGGACCCACAGCTGTCACAACCCCCACAGCCTCCATGCCTGCCACATTAAAAGAGTGGGGGAAATGCAATGCATAATATCTCAGCTTAGTCCTCAACAGAAGTTTAAGAACCCTATCATCAAGGGCTACTAAGGATGTCTACTTCTCAGCCTAAAGGTGATCATTCTTCTTGTTGTTCTATTAAAAATAAAAAGAAACACAATAGTATGGATGGAGGAGAGTTTGGGACACAAAATAGATGAGGTAGGAGCACCAATAGATTATTATATTATTAAGCCATCCTAGTAAAATATCACCAAATGACAATAACAAAGACAGAGAATAAATGTTAATATAATGATTTTTATCAACAATGTACATTAATTTAGTAGCAAAACTCATATGTGGATTTTTTTATATCTTCAGAAGGCAATGAATGGATGTATCAGTAGTCAGCAATCAATTCCAAATTGCTTTATCTAAGAGAGAGAAACGATTGGGGGGGGGGGGGGTACAAAGATGGTGATGGATGGTTTTAATGACAGAAGCATCAGTTGCTCCAAATGCATTTCAACTAGATATGAGCTCATAATCCCTCACTTTTTTATGGTTTTCCCCTCAATTTTTGAGGGGGAAAAATACATACCTTTGTAAACCAGTTAGAGTACTAGTCTTGGCTTTGTATAACTTCAATGTAACGTAAAGCATTTAAACATTAGAAGTAAATAAATCGCTTTAAAAAATTTAAGAATCAGATTTAAGTGATCTTTACAGCATTCCCCATGGGGAGAGTAACAGAGCTAAGTTCTGAAAAGCACTTCACTATCTAGGGAAAACAACCAAAGTGTCATCATAAAACCAAATGTTGAATGCCTTTATCTCTTTGCCAATATGAAGAGATTTGAGTGATAAACTAGCTGCCGTGAGTTGTGACACCTATATATGTACATATTCTTTCTTTTAATACATTTATCTCAGACTCAGAGTAACATCCTAAACTCTAAATTTCTACAAAATCCAAGTAGGATCTTGAACAAGCATAATACTAAGCCACCGCCAGCATAATGGAACAAGTTTCCTCTATCCACCTTTTTTCTCTTTCTTTTCCATAAGACCAGAAATGTCGAAGGGAAAAACAATGCCAGAGAAATAAATTAGACTTGCAAACCTGGAGTGAAGGGCAACGATGGTGCTTTGTAAACTCCTTTACGAAAGTAGACATCAATAAAGTTAACCCCAACTGCTTTGTTCCTCACACGAACTTCACCATCCTTTGGTTCTCCAATTTCCACATCATCCCACTTTAGCACCTACCATCATTATGCATCATCAAAAATATTAAAAAGATGAAAACAAAGAAGAAATGACCTCAATATTGCTAGACAAGAACAATTTAAAAATGTGTATACGAAAAGAAACAGTAAATGAAAAAACAATCATAATTGTTTAGAAAAATATATTCAAACACCTACAGAATTAGAGTATTTACATGAAAGAAATACTGAAGATTTTTTCCAACCTTTTTTTCCTTAACGAAGGATGACCTAATTCTAGTTATAACTGACAAAAATAAAAAATAGAAAGATCACAGGAGACAATGCTGAAATAGACATCAAATGAAAGGAGAAAATAGCATAAGTACATTGGAAGAAAGAAGTAATTTAATAAGAGATTGGTGTGTGTTAAACATTTAGAAACCCTTCAATGATTATTACCCTTCTCCAAAGCTCTATCAAACCCATGTCTATCAAACCCGTCACAGAATAGAAACTCAAATTAAAATCCGTACTTAAGTTGCCAGATACCTCTTTCGATAAATCGAGGAAGAAAAAACACATATATACTCAGTTAACAGCTGTGTGCGGAAAAGTATGTGAGGTAAAACATTGACCTAAAGGACTACACTTAGATTCAGGTATACAGCAGCAGCAACAAATCATATCCCACTAGGTGGGGCCAGCTACATACATCGCACAGTGCCATTTTGGTCTGTCATTAACTAAAGCTTTGGATAAATTGTTAACCAAATGGTCCCATTCAATAACTTCATTTAATGTTCTCTTCAGTCTTCCTCTATCCCTTTTCAAAAGACTTCATAATATCATATCTACTCTCCTAACCGGCACCTCTCATAACCACATGACTTCTGCTGTCTGTTATGTTGTAAGAGATGCAAATGGTTGGCTATAAATTGGGAATAATAAACTTATGAAAGTAAAATCTGTTTTTATGGTGGAAGGTTTTGCAATGCAGGAAGCCATGTCTTATGCTTATATCAATCAGTTACATGAGGAGGATATAGTTTGAATCTGTGATGGTCAAGTGCTTGTTAATTGCTTGAATAAGCTCAACAGCGTTGAGTCAACACATCTCTGGATTGGAAATGTGACATCCTCCTAGAGAATATACTTGTTACAAGGAATTCTATTAGGAACCACTTGTGTATGGATTCTTAGTTAAGCCAATTTATTAGCTGATTGGGTTGCTAAAGTGCTTCATTGAACAAGTCATGACCTCCAGGTTGGGTGATGAGAGCTCCACTGCCTCTGCAGAAATTGTAGTTGACTGATCTTGAAGACTGTTCTTTTGATCTTGGTTGATATTGTTATTTTCTGTCTATGTTTCTTTTGGAGTTACCTATTTTAGTCGTGTCTTATATTAAGGTTCCCAGAACCTATCATGGAGAGGGTTTTTTTTTTGTCCTTAATATGAGTTTTCTCATTGAATTTACTATATGAATGTACAACTTTACTCCTAATTTATTGTCTTGTACAATTTTTAAAGTATACAGATGACCTATTCCAAGTTGTTGAAAGTTGTGAAATTTATGCACAAACACCAATAAACATAGAATTCCAAGAACAAGTCAGTCCAGAAGAATCAAAAACGGGCAGAAATAACCGATAATATAGCTCCTCCAATCCGGAGAAATGATGCGCTTATTCAAGCAATTTACATGCACTTGACTATCCGATTCAAACTGCCCCTCATGTAACTAATTGATATAAGCATAATAAATATAGCTTCCTCCATTGCAAATCCTTACAGCATAAAAACAGAATTTGCATTCATAAGTTTAGCATTCTCATTAAATAGCAAACCATTTGCATCTCTTACAAAAAAAAAAAAATAAAAAAAATAAGGGAATGCACAATCAGTATTGGTTTTGATCAAAACCATGACCAATATACTCTCCTCATCAGTACCAGAGGTCAGTAGATTTTGAACTTGGTTTTTCCAAACTCATGGCAAATATTATTCATTATACGGTAGTAAAGATGAAGTGCTCTAAAATATATACAACTAACTGGACAACTTAAGATGACTTTGACCATGCATTATGGAGATTGTAAAAGGAGGAAAAGGAACGACATAAATGTCAACCATCACTCAAATCCGGTATTCGTATTCATAGCAAAACAACTACCCAAAAATCCAACTATAGACCATATACAATTAAGAAAAAGTTATCAATAAGAAGACGAGTTAATTGAAGAAACCTCATGACCTCCCAGCTCATGAACTCTGATAGATTTGACCATTTTCGGCGGCGAAAGAGAAGCTTCGGTGGTGACCGTTCTGAGAGACGGTTTAATGGCGTCGGAAACTGATAAAACTAAAGACCGAGATGAATGGAAGTAGAGGCTATTTGGATGTTTCGGATTCTGCGAAACAAATTTGGAATTTAGAGGAAAGTGGCACTTGGGAATCGCCTGTGCCGGGGGAGTTGGTAGAAGAAGTGGAAAAGGCAGTGGCATTATGTGGGTCGGGAAAATTATAAATCTAGAAAATGACATTTTTTCCTAAACGTCTAATTAAGGTCAAATCATCAACCGGCCAGCCAATCGAGTTCCGGGTCTAGTGTGTTCGAAAGTGCAATTTTTTAGTATTAGTACTCCCTCTTGTTTTGGTGCATGGTGCTAGTTGGTGGGAGTTGATTTTGATGTTGAACATATATTTTTTAATTTTTTTAATTTGTTTTTATTAATATTTTTCTAACAATAATTAATAATTAAGAAAGAAAAAGAATTAGGGAATTAAGGTTTATAACTTGACTGTTTTAAAAAAAATCTATGTCATATTAACTAGCTTAATTAACTTCCTTAATCTAATTAAATTCAGTAAATATATGTTATACTATGAATTAAAAGGAGTATAATTTATTTGAAGTAATTTATTATCATTGAAGGACAATACAATCCAAAATATTGATTAAGATAGAATTTTCAGGTATGCCATATTCTCTTTTATAAGATAGGATTAGGAGATAAAGTTTTTTATAAGCTCCTCATTTTACCCTTAATTATAAAAATTTCTCATATCACTATTGCATTTAATTCTCATCTCTGACTAAAATACTCAATATAACATTCTCTTTCTTGCATAAATGAAGGCATTTTAGGAAAATAAAATTTTATGCCTAACTAATTTGAACCAGAGAAAGTAACATATAAAGATAGGGTACTGAGCTGCAATTGATTTTTAAAATTGTTAACCAAAATTTTCACTTATTAACGGGAAAAAAAAAAATGTTAGCGTCTTCTATTATTTGTTAAGGAACGTCTGCAACCGTGTTTAAGGTTTACAAACTTATAAGTGTATATAAAAAAGTAAACTCAAATTGGTAAGACAAATATAAAGGATCAAATTAAAATGTTTAATGTTCTAATTAATATTTATATATTACAAGAAAGTGATTTCAATTATACAAATTCACAAGAAAACTTTTAAAATATTACTACGATTTATAAAATTTAAGATGAACTGGTTAATAAATTTTGCAAAAAAATAGTCATTGGATAAGGATAACTCTAATGAGTTTATTAATCTTTGTTTTAATAAATATACCAGCATAAATATATTTTTAAAATGTATTTATTACAAATTTTGTTTTGAAAATTATGGAGTAATTAATTTATTTTAAAATGTATCAAACATATTTGTTTAAAAATATTTATGTCAGTTAATTTTTTTCATTACACATGTTAGGGTGTATTTAGATTAGCAATTGCAAAAGTAGTTTTTATTTTATCTGACTTTTGTAATCTTAAATTTGAAAAAAAAAAAGTCAGGTAATGTAATTTAATTTATGTGTGAATTTACTTTTTGTAAAAAAAGAAGAAGTCATTTGATAAATTGAAACTTGTTTAGATCATTAATGAAAAAACAAGATTAGATAAAAAATGATTGATAATGATATAAATTGTGTACTAATAACTTTAAGAAAAATATTTAGTTTTTATTAATTAATTTTTTTCTTTCTTGGAGAACTTTACAAATATTTAAGTTATATGGGTCTTTTAAAGTAATTTTATTTTTTTATTCAATGAGTGTGAATTTTTTTTTTTTTCTTTTTACTCATGTTATTCCCCTCTCTTATTTTCCTTAATGCTCTCCTCACGCTCCACACAGATATTGGCTTTTGGTTTTTAAGCACCCCAACGGTTGCTTCTCTGTCACGCTTTGAGGCAAAAGTTAGATTTATAAACGCTACCCTAAACATCCATTAATAATCCAATTTGACTTTTATGGGTGTTTTTTTTTAGTAGAGAAAAAGATAACTTTTTTTTAATCAGTCTTTTACAAATGTGAGATAGAATAAAAGTTATGTTGCTTAATATGATTTATATTTGAATTAGCTTTTATAAAAAGTCAAATTGACAAACTAAAAGGTTTTTGGATGAATATTTTTTTAAAAAAAAAAAAAGTTTAGATATAAAATGATTGAAAAAGATATGAGTGTTTATATTCCAATCTACATTATATATATAATTTGATACATTTAAGAAGAATAATAAATATAAATATAAATATAAATAAGAGTTAATATATTATTAGAAAATATCTGTAATTATTAAAAACCATTTAATTAGGTGCATTGAATAAATAAAAATATAAGTATAGGTAAACATAAAATTAAATAAATAACATTAACATTTTAAAAAAAAATTGTAAACAATGGTAAAAGGTCATGTTCACGTACTTGAAGGAATGTAAATGCTATAGTGTAAAAGTAAGCAAGGACTGTATTATAGAGTTAGGCACTAGTCTAGTCTCTATTTTTGTTTCAAGCCTCGGCTTGCCACTACTATGTAAAAAAAGTAAGCAAGGACAAGAGGATAGAGGATAGAGGATAGAGGACGAAACAAATTCTGATGGAGAGGGACAATTAAGGCCAGAAGTGTAAAAGCGTAAAAAGTTATGGATTAATCAGTAGAAACGTGGAGCCATAATCCAGAAAAATTGTAAACATAAAATTAAATAAATAACATTAAACATTTAAAAAATTATAAACAATGTTAAAAGATCATATTCACGAACTGTGTGTGTGTGTGAAAGATAAGTTGCATTAATATCATCACAAAAGGTAGCATCACACACACACAGCTGTAAAGAGATCCACAACACGGTTGTCCCATCTTGAGGTAAAGGACATGGAGAACTCAGCCTTAAAAAATATAAGACAAATGATATCCTAAATAATACTCATACTCCTCCAATCGACCGAATCTCATGACTTTGCCTCAACGCAGTAAGCAAGGAAAAACATTCAGTTTTAAAAGTCACTTTATTATGTCCTAGATCAACTGCTTGAAGCAGAGCCCTTTTCATAGCCAAGGCTTAAATCATGAAAGACGAAATTGATTTCACTTTGTCAACAAATCCCCATATAAAGGAACCAAAATGATCACGGCATATAATTCCAATAGCAACATTTTCCTCCATAGGTGAAGAGGCCCATCACAATTAATTTTAAGGCTGTCTAATACAAGAGGGAACCACTTAATGCTAGGACTATCACAGCCCCTCAACAAAAGAGGATCCCCTGCACTAAGTTGTAGTTAGCCCACAATTCAAAATTACTTTTTTCTAGCCAATTCAATGATATCA